>JAAEAF010012657.1:0-27602 GCA_011037195.1 Triatoma infestans
TGTTTATTTTTTTTTTGTTTTCTTAAGTGACCAATTTTTTCTTGTTCGAATGATGACTTTTGGATTTTGAACTTTATTCATTGTTTAGGTTCAACTTTATTTCAAAAAATTAAGTTATTTTTCTATTTACTCCAAAATTATAGTTATCTATTTGAATTGGATATTAGTAATAAAAATTGCACTTTATTGAAATGATGTAAATTTCAATGTATTTTAAATATGGATTGTACATTTGTTTTTTGGTTCTTGGAGATATCAAGGGCTGTAGAGATTCCGCTGGGTAGGGCCGCCCCAGTTTGACACCCCGGACCAACTGGATATAAATTCTTATAGCTAACTTAATTGATATTTTTGTGTTCTTACTCGTAGAATTTTTTTTTTTTGTAAATATTGATATTTTCAATATATAATAGAAAGTTGTATTTATTATTTTTTATTAAACCCGATAAATTTAGTAATTTTTTTTTTTATTGCCATATAATGAAGTTTTTTTAATTGGTGAGAATTTTCTTTCTCTTCTGAGGATGAGTTCTTTCGAAAGAACTTTCAATAATTTCCTGGCAAAGAAATAATATTATTTTCTCTTTAAATTTCTCTTATTTCTTTCTTGGAAAAAAATAGACAAATTGTTAGAAAATGAAAAAAAGGAAAAAAAAAAAAGATCAAAGTATGTCTAGTGACTTTTGAAGGCAGGTCGTTAACGGTAAATTGGCGGGAAGTGTGATTGTAGATATGGCAACAGCGCACCACCAAGTCGGCTTCTCCATTCTCTTCAACTAGAAAACAACTTGCTCTGAGAGACCTTCAAACTTCTAATACTTAAACAAGAGCTCTTGCTTCGCCACCATAATATTGCTAAAATATTCCACTAATTAGATAAATAAATAAAAACTTATTAATTTTTTTCTAATAGTCACAGATGATTTTAATTAGTCAGATTTGTCACTTTTTTTTTTTTGCCAACTTTACTGGTTTCATAATTACTGCGTTCAGTAGATCGTAACAACGTTAGTTTATGTATTTATTTTTAATGATTTATGCCCTATTTAAATTTGAATATAATTATTTTCTACCAACTGACATATTTTCAAGATTGTCTACAGAAAATCCAAATAAAAACAAATTTTTTTACGTTATAATTTTCCACAAAAAAATAAAAAGATAAAAGAATATTGTACTTTTATGTTTTTTATTATTATTATATAGAAAAAAGAAAAAAAAGATGTATTTTTAATGTGGAGGGGGTGAATAGTGTGTTAAATATTTGGGTTACCAGGTCTTTATTCTCATTTCTAGAAGAGAGAGACGAATCGCTGGGAAGCTGATTGCTGCTGGGTCGCGCGAGATCCTTAAGAAAGTAGGTCGCCTTTAGCCTACTACTGCTCTTCCCTTGAGATCTTCGTCACCTTCACTTTGTCACTTCTCTTCATCTTCCTTATTATTATTATTATTGTTAATATCGAACAACAACAGTATTTATTTCTTTTTCTATATAAATTTTTATTTTTATTACTACATTATATATTTTTTAAATTTATGTTTTAGAATTTTTTTTCCCCTTGTTTTATGCATAAAAAATTATAAGAATATAAATAATTAGAAATACAAGTAAATGAAAGCTGAATCTTTGAAAACTTCATCAAGTTTTGAATTTCTTGACCTATCCTGTTAGACCTAGGATAGTGCAAGAAATTCTCAATTATTATAAAAGCCATTCCCTCCTGAATATGATAAATGAATGGATTGTTTTGTAATCGGCTTCACCTCTTTTTAAACTGTTTTCTTACTTTCTCTGATTGCTGTATTCCGATCATGTCAATTTTGTCGAAATTGAGTTTACATCCGAAAATGCATGTTTCGAGATCCTCTGAGTATAAAAAGAAAATAGTTTTCAGCAAATGATACGAAGTTTATATATAATAATAAAACAATCAACCCAGAGGAAGTGTAACTTTAATGAATATTTTTTTTTTCCACTTTTTCGAGTTTTACTTAAAAATGGGTCCAATGATTTTCCTTAAATTTCACATGCTGACTAACATGTAAATTACCTATCAATTTGATAACGTTTCCAAGGAAAATTTATCTTTTAGAGAGTTCTTAGAGAGGTATAAACTTAAGCTTTCCTCTAAGCAGTGATCTCCAAACTTTTTTGATCGCGTACCCCTAAGACGAAAATAATAATAAGTTGTACATCCTTTATAATATAATATAATGTGTGTGTATTTAAAAATCAAATTATTTATTATTTATTTACTTAAACAATATCAATATACATACCTACATTTGAATTAAATTAAAAATTTACATCTTGAATTAGAGTTTAATATGAGCGATTTGAATATTAACAATTGTTTTTAATTTTAACATTTCTTTGTAATTAGCAATTGTATTTGTTAAGTATTACCGGTAAAATCTGGTTTGATGCCCTCTGTTAATGGCAATTCGAACCATCTGGTTCTAATTTATTTCTGTATTTAGTTTTAATCGTTGTCAATGCAGTAAACGCTACTCCACACAGGTATGTAGAACATTTGGTATTCATAAATTGGTGGATGGAATTGAAAACCGAATATCCAGATTTAGTTAGCACAACAACGAATGCAATCTTACCATTCGTTGTTGTGCTTACTAAATCTGAAACATTCGGTTTTCAGTTCTATCCACGAATTTATTAAGAGATTTTTCTTTAATTTCGAATGGTAAAGTTGTTCTTTCTCTCATGAAGCAGAATGGCTGATTAACCGAAGTCACTGGCGTCGAGAAAAAATAAAGTTGTTATTGCAGGTTGTAAAATGTATTGTTTTGGGTTGTCGAATACTACATATACAGACAAGGAATTGGAAGGAATCAGAGACATTTTCCGTGGTAGCCTGCTTCATTTTGTGGTCATCGACCGGTTTCGGGTGTTCGCTCATCTTCAGGATGCGTTGTTCCGACAGTGTGACAACACAGCTTTTACAGGCAAATTCGTGGTAAACCTGCGACGGCCGAAACCGGTCGATGACCACAAAATGACGCCATGCTACCACGTAAAAAAAAAAAAAAAAAAAAAAGAGAAAAAAAAAAAAAAGAAAAATGTCTCTGATGCTCTCCAGCTCTGCGGAACCAACCACCACAACCACAATTGGAAGGAATGTTGAGTTTAAATGAATCTCCTGAAATACAACTTTCCAGATAAATTAGCAAAATGTACTTACATATAAAATGGAAGTAATTATTCATATTTTTTATGTCTAAGAAAAATTTGCTAAATTTCTACTATAAAAACATAATTTCTGCTAAATTTCCCGCTACCCTCAATTTGAATTTTTCCTGGTATGATCGCAAGTGATCGTAAGCCTACTTTTTCGGGAAGATGAGTGTATGATTAGACAGAATGCGACAGGATCCACATACAGTATTTGATGGGAAACTTGGCGTACCCTCCAATTTATATCTTTGCGTACCCTATTTTGGAGACCACTGCTCTAAAGTACCACTTCGATATAATGTATGTTTCTATCACCTAAATAATATTAAGAAATCAGAGACATTTTCCGTGGTAGCCTGCTTCATTTTGTGTCATCGACCGGTTTCGGCGGTCGCCCATCTTCAGGAGGCGTTTTTTCAGACAGTGTGACAACACAGACTTGCACAGAGCAAACTTAGTTTTCACACTCCACCACCACCACAACAAATACTAAGAAACATTGAAAGCATTGTTAGAATTCCAAATGTGTTTCAGTTAATCGGAAATGTAATTTTACAGAATCGATTTCTGAGTTTTTTTTAAAGAATTTTCTCAGAAGGTTTACAACGATTTTCTTTTATTTTGGAATGATTATTTCACAGATATGAAAGTATCATATTTTAATTGTAATATTTTGCGGGAAAAATTGCTTTTTGGTGGTTTTCTAAAAACTGTGACGATATGTTGATTGTTACTGGCGCCTGGACTATAATGTAATTACTTGAAGTACGAGTCAGGGCAACTACGTCGGGGAAACTTTCAAATTTTAAAGAAAATTCATAAGTTGTATTAAATGATTAATAAAAAGCCTTGTTAGTATTTCACACCAATTTTTTTTTAGTTTATTCTCTTAAATTTTAAGAGCCAATATACAACAATATATGATAATATTCTGTTTAGGATTTAGCCCAATTAAATATGTTATGAAAATGGTACAGCTGTTACCGACCATTGATTATTTCACTAATCATACATATGCTTCTTTTTTTTTATCTTTGGACAGAATAGAATTGAGAAAACTTACATTCTTGCCTAAGTTTGGAAATATATATTTCCTTCATCAAGGCTGAAAAGTATTTTCTTTTTTGTGATTTCAATATGTACAATTGTTACTGTTTCAATATTTTATTGATTGTGTAAAAACTATTATTGAAAACACTTTTTGACATAGATTGCAATATCTAGATGCATATCACAATAATTTTATTTTATAACTCACTTAATTTATGTCTTGGTGTTCATTGAAAATCAACCACTTGAAATAGTAACTGCTGTAAATATTAAAATCGCAAAAAAAAAACCAGTCCTGATGATGGAAATATTTCCGAAACGTTGGCAAGAATGAAAGTTTCTCATCTGCTATTCTTACCAACTTTCAAAAAAAAAAAAAAACCATATTTCTTTTATGAAAATTCATGGCACTTTCTCGGACAAAATGTAGAGCCTTTACTAAATATCAACTATTTTAATTAATGAGCAAATTAAATGTACCCATTAAATGATGTCTTCATCCTTCTTAATATAACCAAAAACTGCGTACCGATTGATCTGATTAAATTATTATTAAATTGACTATTAGCCAAAGTTACAGAATGAGGAATTAACTAATTTCTCAAAAGTATCACGTACAGATTGGAACGTTTCTTGAATCACTTCACGTTCAGGCGCATTCAGATACTCTTGCGTAGTTTATTTGCCGCAGCTCTGTTTTCAATTTCGTTGATACTCTTTATTTAACCGTTCGGCAAGTATAAATACTCCTTGTGACAGAAACCACCGAAACGGTTGCGCCGGATTGACTTTGACTAGTTTACTTTAGAATTTATTAATAATAAAAATATAGTACTTTGTTAATGTAAATTGCCTGAAGAACAGTCAAGATATCTTTCAAAATGGCTCTTCTATTTCACTCGTTTCGGGCAAAATCCATGCACCGGAAGTGCGATTTACTGATTTTTTTTTTCAGATTTTCCGTGTTTTGTCGAATACGGCTCCAACGATTTTCTTTAAACTTTGTACACATAAATACTTAGCACTTTTATTTGAAACATTAAACAGGAATATGGATTTTTTTGAAAGGTTTTATTGGAACAGTAGATTCTGTACCCTCTAAAGCTCTACTTCAGTTCTAATGTATGATTTTATTACGTACACATTAATAAATGTACATTAGGAGCATTGCTAGAATTCAAAATTTGAAGAAAATCGGTTAAACCGGAAATGAGATTTTACAGAAAAGGTTTTGGATTTTTTTTTTTTGTAATTTTCTCTAAAACGGCTACTGCGATTTTCTTTAAAACTTGGAACGCTCACTGTGTTAAAAAATTGATTTTAAAGAGTTTTGGGGTCTGCCAGCAAGGTCTAAACTGCAAAAGCTTTGTTGGTCCGCTCGGGTTCACGAGTGTAACCCCTATCACCTTGTTTTAGAGCTAGCCCTATTTTAATAAAAAACTAGAAATAAATTGTAATTATCACGTGATAACCTATCGATAACTCGGCACTTCCGAAAAGATCAAGTTCTTTAATGAACATGTGAACTCCTCTCATATTTTTTAATTTAAGAGAACTCATTTAAAATCAGATTGCATACCAAACTTTGCAGCTTATCAAGCTGAGATATAACTGTTTATTGGCAAACAAAAAGCATGCTGAAACATTGTAAGATTCTCAGTTGTTCTATTTAAAATTTTGGTTAGCCATGATATATTATGTTCAAATCCAAGTTATCGTTAAGAGAGTCAACAGTCAACATCAAAAACCTATGTCTTGTTAGTCCCTTAAACCCTTAAGCTTAATTAAACCCTTAAATTGATATGCTGTTTGCCACTATCAGCCTACTGAGAATCAAAAATTTTGGTTATATAACTTCGAAAATTAAATATAATTTATTTAGAATTCTCCGCAAACTGTGAAAAAAAAAAAAAATGCATTTAGGTTACGTGTACTTTGCAAATATAAATCAGTATCAGATATTAAGTATAATTTAGTTATACAATAGAAACACTTTTGCACCTAATATTAACCAAGTAGTAATATTTCAGATCTTATCATTTCCGTTAGATCTGCTAATAGTAGTAGCAGTGGTAGTAGCTACAATAACAAAACAGAGAGACAGAGAATGCGAGAGAGAAAAAGTGTCAAACAAATTACATAGATAAGTGTCCTTGCAGTGCACACCTAAGGATGCAGGTCAAAGAAGCACCTGTGTATATGAATCTGTGTAATGAAGAGACACCTGTAAATAACCAGAGTTTATATATGTATATACATAATATAAAAACGTTTTCAGGACGGTCCTTATTTTACGTAGAGTCGATGATAGTGTGTATATATATACTTTATATATATACATATATATATGTGTGTGTGTGTGTTTTGTGTAGAAGAAAAACTCCAATAGAGTAGGGGTGGTGGCCTGCTCCCCACTTTGAATGCTTTTGGCCCGGTGGATAGAGTGGCGGCGCTGGAGAGGGGAATGGTCCGTCTCAGGTGGGTCCACGTTGCCAGTATACATCACGTACTCCAAACTATTCCGTCCTTATAGTTGTTATTTCTGTGTTTTGTCCAGCGTGCATTACTTTTGTTTTTTGTTTTTTTGGTTTTTAAGTCCTCAACTCTTGTTGGGGTGATTGTGTGTCCCATACGGTAGTGTGAAGGGTGATGTGATCCGACTTTGAAAAATTGGATTACCAATCTATTTCTTCCAAGTGTTCTTCAGCTTCATTCTTCTACTTTTTTTTTTTTTAAGTTTTCTTCCTTTTTCTGTTTATTAGTGGTGTTTTTCCTATTTGGTGTTTTGTGATACATGTGAGGTGAAAACTACTATAGTGAATATATATCCTTATCTTCTTCTCCCCCCCAAAAAAATCTCAGTATACCATCTTAAAAATCAAACTGTCACAAGGGTATAATACACTGCGCACTACAGTAAATCACCTCCAACAACCTCCACCAGGTATGTTATATATAAAGTTACTATATAACTCTCTCTCTCTCTCTAGTTTTAAGCACGTGCAACAAGCAGCCAGTGTTTAACCCGCTCGGTGGCTCCAGCTACAGCTACAACAAGCGCGGACTCGCCCCAGCGAATTCCCTAAAACCGGTATGTCTGGTGCCAAGGCCGCTACCTCCAACCTGTTGCACTCACCTTAACTAACCAATTGGATAGCCAAAGATTTTTTAGCTTTTCTTCTTGTAGTTTAGTAGTATTTTTTTATATTTATTTTGTATTATACATTATTATATATTTACTAGCTATCTTGCATAATTACAATTATTTAATTAGATATTATTAATTATCTATTTTCATGACATTGTTGACACTTTTTAATCAACTTGCATGTTAACGAATATCAACATAACAAAGTAAAAGTATCATTATTAATTAATTTTGTTTGTTTTCTGTGGCTTTTGTCTTGTATTGATTTACTGCCATAGAAGATTGCAATTATTCCCTGCATTCCATAAATATGGGAACAGCAGGAAAAATAATATCTCGTGTGTAACACTCACACAGATATCACACTTTCTTACATTTCACGCTTCCTATTGATACTTTTGCTAACACACATGAAATTTAGAAATAAATGTCCTTAAATAAGATGGAGATTGGTATCGTCCACTGAAATGCTTTTTATTGCAGGAAAGCCAAAATTCATTTCTTACAAACAAAATTGATTCAGTCAGAAGTGGTAGAAATAAACAATTACGATAAGCATACAAATTAAAATGAAAATTTTAGCGTCACTTTCGAGATAAGGCGAAGAAAATTTTAGAAAACTACTATTTGCAGTGGTATTTCCAATTGTTCAATTTGAACTTCTTGTGATTTTTAATTTTCCAAAAAGTGTTATATTTTTCTTAATGTGCTTTTTACAAAAAAAATTTCCCAGACTCTTTTGTCTTCTTCTTCGTCTTTTGTTTTTATTAATGAAATTTGAATATTCAGTAAATTTTCTTTTCATGTTTGATTGTTTATCGGCCCTGTTAGAGTATATATTATCAAAAATTCGATAAATTTATCGAAACTTTAAGCTGAAAACAATCTGGTATTTACTTCTGCTCTCACCTCACGAGTTTTAATAATATATTTATATTTCTTAATATTCACTAGTTGCTCAAAAATAGCTGCAAGGTTTTTATTAAAGATGGTAAACTTACTGCTACATGAGTAGAACGTAGTTGATAGCTTAGAGTAGACTGTTTGTCTTTATATGTATGAGGAAGTATGTATATGACTCATACAAACTATATGTTTGTATATGTATGAAAAAGAAATATTTTAGAAAATCGTATTTATATATTTGACTAGAAAATCTGATGTGTATATTATGTATGTATGTACGTGAACAACATAACCCATACAAGAAAAATTGCAACAAAATTCAAAATTGCAATAAAGAAAAATATGCTTTATTGTTTGATGTTATGAGAGGATTTTAAACGAAACATTACTTAAATTCGATCATTTACTGACAGATTTTTATTTTTATTTATTTTGTCGTGAATTACCCAGAATTCGTGAGTTTCAATAATGTCATTTCAACTTTAGATACTTGCCGAAATAATATATTTGTATAGATCTTTTTATTTGAACCACTTTTCCCACAAAATTGATTTTAGAAAAGTTCCAATTTTAGCATATTGACTGGTTCGCCACCTGAAATAATGTGAGAAAAATTAAAAAAGTTTATTAAAAATAGGAAATACTATTTTTTTATTTCCTTTTTTTTCAAATTACCAATTGGAAGTTAAGAATGCAGTTATCGTAAATAGTTTGTATTACTTCACTACAGATTTCGCTTCAATTCAATTAAAATTTTAAATTTCTAAACGATCATTTTTGTGATTCTATGTAATTATTACTTTTCAAATCGAATTTCTAGTTAAACAGTTATGATTTTTATGGCAACCTCTATTGTTCTCTTTACCAGTAAATCTGTTATCTTGCCTTGAAATTTATGCTGGAATGAAATAATAACCTGTTTTCAAAAAAAAAAAGAATTCTCAGAAAATTAACAAATAACTGGTTCACAATTCGTAAAAAGAATTTTTTTTTTTTTTAAATTCGTAGTAATTTATAAATTGTTTACTTCAATATCCTTCAGATACAAATAGAAAAGTAGGTAATTGTTTTTAAAAAAATATATCTTGTCAAGGTCAAATTTTAATATTACCTATATAATGTAACAATAAAACTGTATTGTGCGTTGTAAATATTAATTAGATAATGATTATGTAATTACTCTTGGGTGAATGCCAGAGATAAGAGTTACCTAGTATTTAAGTAATAATGTGAATGGCTGTCTACCGATCGATCAAATGTCATGGACAAAGAAATATTAACCACGATCTTTGCAATATATAATCATATTGAAGACAGTTAATATTTATTCAAGACTTAGTTTGGGTATGGAATCCGTGGAACGCTCTATCAGTTAGCCACTAGACTATGACGAGTGCTTTATATGAGTTTTCTATCTTGATCATACCCACATGGAAGCAAACTTTTTGTTATATAGACTTAGAGGTCAGCCCCTCTCCCCCATATTTCTGTCCTTTGTCTATCTTTCTTTCTTTCATATTAATAGTAGATTTTCTCATATTTATGCCCAGGAGAAATTATTGTTCCCTTCTAGACAAAATTCATGAGCAAAAAATTGTTCACGAATTAATTTCTTCTCTTTTATTATTTTCTCCTACTTTCTGACGATCGTGCCAAATTTCGTAATTGAGTTTTCACCGGAAATACATATTTTGAGTATGAAAAAAACATGTTTTTCGAGAATGGTCTGTACGTATGTTTGTGTTAACAAAATATCTTAAAAACGAAAAATCTGAAAAAGTTGAAACTTGATCAGAGCCGTTTAGGTTACCACCGCACCAGACACGAAGGTTATTAGGGATGTTGGCAGACTGCCGCAAGTTTTAAAAGTAAAACAACAGATAAAAACCTATTATTTTTATTTGTAACATTTTCCTGGGAAAATTGACTCTTTGGTTGTTTGCGAGCTCAGCGAGCGATGATTTCCTGTTGTATAATGCTTGTTAAAACTCTTGGTTGTTTCGTTGTCTATTTGAATATTTCTTGAAGACTGATTTTTTTACTTATTTGATTGCTAGTGGGAGCTTGATTTATTTATTTACGTTATATCAACAACGGCAACGCAGTGTGGTCGAAATCAACATGATAATGGTAATAACAAAAAAAATAAACTTAGAACTTGTATAATTAACAAACAGCTTAAACAATGCAGTTCGTAAGTAAAAAAATCATTATCAACAGAATCATAATCCTTGCAGATTCTGGTAATGATGTCTTTGTTAGCACATGTATGAGTTTTTAACTAAAAAGGAACAACTAAGGAAATATTTACGAGTTTGCAATTGAAAATGATTGGCGACAGGTAGCTCCAGATAAGTAGCACCATTTAGTAACTACTTCAAAAATCAGCTATCAATCTTCTAACCTACAGAGTATTAAATTTAGAATCGCTATTATGCTAGATAGATTTGTTTTGAGGTCTTCTAAGTTTGAAAATGTTATTTTTAAGAAAGGTCCTCTGTTTACCCTCTCGCTCTCTCTCGTGATATTGTATAAAAATCTTTTGGACCTGAATAAACCAAGAATTATAGGAACATCAAAATTGATAGCTGTTTAAAAATCAATAGGAGTCCGACAGAAAGGTTTCAAATTTAGCCATGTTTTTTGCTCAATCCGGACGAAAGTTGGTTGGACAGAGCTGTTACTTCTAATCTGGCACCCCTATTAGAGCGCTTCTTAATGGGAGGCGGATCAAATGAACTGAACTTTGAATCTAGGGCTGTGGTGTTGTGCGTTTCATGTAGAAAACATTGGAACCAATAGCGTTGTTTTGGTGAGAAATCACAAACAATTTTTTATTTCATTATCCATTGGTGGCAGATATTTGAAACTGTGATCATATTAGTCATATTTGTTTTGAAGTCTTCGATTTGGAAATGTTGTTTTTAACAATGATTACACACTCTTTCTCTATCTCACTTGATTCGAATTTTTAGAGTCAATGTGGGAATCGGTCCTACAAAAAGTTGTTATCATGACAGTCAAAAACATGTTATCATGAAGTATAATTTTTCTATCTGTTTCTTTCTTGAACATCCATAACAATTTCTTATTATTTCAATATTATTGTTCGATTTCACTGCCTTTATAATATTGAACACAATAAAATATCTAACTTTGAGGAATATATTTCAATCGGAAATTGAAATATACACTGCGATGTGCATCTTATTTATTAAACTTTTATTCTTTTTTATTATAAGTTTAAAACTTATTTTAAGTTCGTTTTTATGAAAAGGAAGACTGATTGGTTGATATGACCAAACTTTGTAGCCTTAGTTTTCAAGTTATACAAACTGCATTTATGCAATCAACTCTTCTTAATCATTGAGGAAGTACAGTAAAGATTGAAGACTAGTCGCTTATTTTAACAATTTTATTAAAGTTTAACTTGTAATTATTACTTTAAACAACTTTTTATGTAATGTCTAATATCCCTTACTAATTCTATTAAATAAAAGATCAATAATATATAAAAGTAATTTAATATGGTCTGTATAGATGAATGACATCCCATGCGATGGGCGGGTATGTGGTTGGATTTGTTGATGGTTTTTATAATTAGATATATTGTTCAAATAAAAATATACATTATTTTAAATATGAAATTCACAATAATATATTCAATTAGGATGACACTCATTATTTAGGCGAAAGATTAGAAACTTAGGTACATAGAATCAGAGCGACAGAGCAATTCTATGGTAACTTCTTGATGAACTGTTTTTTAACCATAGATGTAATTTTAATTAGCCTTGCTATGTTATAGATTTTGGGCTACCTTCTTCTGGAAATTCGGGCAGATTGTTATAACAAGTAGTCGAGTTGTGTCAGTGTTAAAAAAATGAGCTTTTGTGCTTCCAGTTTAGAGTTAAATAAAATTTTCATAAAATAAAAATAAATAAAAGAATTAAACTGGAATTATATATATACGTTTGTATAATATAAATTTAATTAAAATGGGTAATTTACATGAAGTTACTTTGATTTGTTTAAGAAGAAACATTGAAAGAAGAGGTAGATTTTCTTAAGATATTCCACTCCAAGGAGTTTAAGAAGGGATTTCAAGTTTAAATTAGGACAGTCAATCTGAACTTAATTTAATTTGGAATCGTATTAATTTATTGTAAAACCTTCTGAGATGTAAATAAATTGTAACTCAGACTTCAGATATCTCTTTCTCTCTCTCTCTGGCTGTTTGAAGATAACTACTTTATATTCAATTAAATTCCGTTTGTATAATTATATTTAATAAAATTAAACATTTAAATGGTACAATTTAGAATGCAATCTACTGCGCAGTAATCAATGATTATTATGTAGTATTTTTTGATCAGCTACATTCTACTTCTCTTACTTGAGAGTTTGGAACGTATCATATTTGGGAAATTGAGTTTTCACATGTTTTGAGGTCGGCCTCCTGTGTATGGACAAGTTTTTTTTACGAATGGTGAACTTGTTTATCTGTGCTTATAAAATAAAAATAGCAATAAGCTCAAAAAAATTGATGATCAATTAGGTATCATATGGATATCTGACACAAGAATTTTTTATCCAAAATCCGTTAATCGGAAGTGCGATTTATTGATTATTATTATTATTATTATTATTATTATTATTTATTTATTCTCCAATTTTTCGCAGTTTGCTCTTACACTGCTTCAACGATTTTCTTTTTCTTCGTCCACTTTCTACAAACAAATAGACTTATCACTTCTAGGAAGTCGGTACACATAATGTAAAGCTGGAGTTCCTTTCATGATCGCCAACATTCTTGAAGGGATGCTGATTTTTTTTTCTTCCTTTTTCAAATAAATGAGGCCTCTATATGTCACTTTTGTTCACTCATCATGAACATCACAACACCATTTAATTCTTCTCAGAAACCACAAAACCTTCAAAATATTATATTAGTTATTTCAAATACTTTTGAAGATATATTTCTTTGTTATAGTTTACTATGGTCCTTGGTTGCATAGACTAGATTGCTACTGTTATAATGACGTAGTGCAAGTTAGTGACTTGTGAGAAAAATGGGCACTATTATAGTGTTACAGCAATGTTACAGTGTAGTTGTTTGGAAAAGTGGGACCAGTCACATCACATTTTGGTCACACATTTTTATAATAATCAGGAAAGTTTGAGATATATATTTTTTTTCCCAACACATTATTCACACTTTCTATTTTGTGCCCATTGTTATAAATAATTCACTTGGTTCTATAAGTTTTCTTCACAATTTTTTATTTGTTTTTTGTTTTTGATTATATTCTTATTTTCTTTGTTTTTATGCTCTCATAATACTTGTATTTTCCATTGGAATTGATAATTGGAAATTAAGAAATTTTAAATAAAATGTAATATCACATTTATGCTTGTTATGAATTAATGAAGCCACTTGTGTGGCTTTTATGAATTAATTAGCTATAAATTATTAACTTAAAGAGATTACTGAATCATCAGTTGTTTTTATTTAATTAACTTTTTTATATTGTTTACGTTTTCATTAAAAATATAATATAAATGCTTGAATATGTCCTCGTTTATTTTATTAAAATTTCTTTATTATTTTATAGGGGGGGAAAAAGATTTCTCTTTGAGTGACATCATTCAAGTAATTCCAATTTACGTTTTGGAAAATTACTTTGAAATTATAAAACTTATTTTTCAAGAATAATTTCTATACAAGAGAACACGATTCAACGAATTTAGAATCTTGTATATCTCCACTATTACCCTTTTCATTAATAATTTGTTAAATATATATTTAATAAATATATCTTACCGGAAATACAAGTTTTGAGAAATCCCCTGATTACGAAAAAAAAAAATGTGTTAATCGAATGGATGAACAAAAAATATCTCAGAAAAGTGAAAAAGCGCAGAAATCTTAAAAAGTTGTTATTTGGTTTAGCTACTAACTACCACCACTCGGGGGACAAGTTTCATCAAGAAAAAAACCGCAAGTTTACTGAGGTGTTTTATTTTATCAGTTTTCTCGCAATTTTCTCAAAAACTGATCCCATAATCTTCTTTAAACTTTGTATACACATAAATGCGTATCACAGTTTATTTGAAATATTTATTCTGAGAAAAGTGATCATTTTGTGGGTGGTTGTGAGGAAACACTAGCGTTATGCTTTTCATTAAAGTACCTTTTTTAGTGAAATCTGTGGTTGTGCCATTTATATAATGCTAGAATTTCTAAATTGAAGAAAATTGATTAACCGGAAGTGCGATATTATACAATAGGCTGTTTTTTTTTTTTCTTGATAATACTTTGACGATTTCCTCCTTTAAACTTTGCATTGTAACTGTTCGTATATAAACTTAACACTTTTTATTTGTAACATTTCTGTAAAAAATTGTTTTTAAGAAGGTTCCGAGGAATCTGTGTCGCTTTCAATTGTTGCGTTGGTTCAATCTTATTGGTGCTTTCTTTTGGACTACAGTGAAATCATTTTCTACCCATTCTCTCTAGTTTGGTGGGCAATTATCTCGCAAACACTTCTATATGTTAGGAGGACAAATGAGCGAAATTTGAAAGTTAAAAGAAAATTGTGTTAAACAGGAATAAATGAAAGTCGTGCGTTATGTTAATACCAGATTTTATGTACTTTATTTCTTTATAAATAAATACAGTGTTGAAGTTATTTTTGAATTATTTATTATTGGGTATTGACAAAAACTGGTGAGAAATATTCACATAGCTTCTCCTTTCAGTACTTTTAACAATTCCAAGTGATGGATGTTCTTCAAATGTCGAATAATAATTGCACCAGTTAAGTGTATTCATTTCACCATAAATATACGTAATGGGATTTATTAGTTATTTGTTTGTATTCGACGTTTGCACCCGTTTGCATGCTGTTCGGCAACCTTGGCCCTGTTATTCATTTCAATGCAGTTAAACTGTATTACAGAAAATCGCATTAATAGAATTCAAGGAACTCAAATGAAAGTTAATTCTGCAGAACTCCTTAAAATATCAGGTTTACCAGAAAAATCTTTTAAATAAAAGTTATAGAATTTTATCTATGCAGCCAGCATTCCATAGTTTCAACAAAATCGTTGTCATTTTCAAGAAAATTTCAAATATTCAAAAAATTATTCAAAAAAGTCGCACTTTCGGTTAAACAATTTTTTTTTTTTAAATTGGAATCCCAGCAATATTTGTAATCTTAGTATTATATAGCTGAAAGTAACATACTTTGTACTGAAGTGATACTTTCATGGAAAGCATAACGCTACTGTTCCCTCAGAACTTCCCCTCCAAAAAAATCAGTTTTAAATAAAAGTGATTGGTATTTGTCTGTATATAGTACACCAAGTTTAAAGAAAATCATTTGAGCCATATTTGAGAAAATGGCAAAAAAAAAACTGAAAAATCAAAAACACCTCATTAAAGTTACGTTTTCAATTGTGATGGAATTTGCCCGAAACCTTGGTGTCAGATATGCGTTGGTTAGAATCTAAACGGAATACAAAGTTTAGCAGCTGCCTGCGATCTTTAGAAAACATTTGTTTTCCGTATTAATTGGGGATTTCAAAACATTATTTCCGATAAAAACTCAATTTCTAAATTGTGTCAAGATCGTAGTACTTCCTGTCACTCTCCTAATAAGAGGAAGTAATTTAAGTACTAATAAACAAATTATTATTTAATAAATAATGATGATTTATTGTGATAATGTTACTTTATATATTTTTAGAGAAAAATAAATCATAATGAACAACATTTCACAAAATAAAAAAAAATTGTTGTTGCGTGTATAACATTTACAGATGAAACTCGAATAATGTTGATTCAAATATAGATACCGTTGCGTTGTAACGGATCCAAAACCTGGGGCACACACGCGGGATGAGTCAAATGTAGGTCAGAACTGACTTGTTCTTGTGTGCGTGTCTGTTTTTGTGTTGGCGTATGTTGTGGTGGGTCTGTTTTGTGTGTTGGTGTATGTCTGTTTTTTTACATCTACACATAGGTAAAAAGCACTCAAATATGTATGTTCATTTGTAAATATCTTATTTCTTTTTTTTATGACTTTTTTTTTTAATTTATTATAGGCATAATTAATTATTTATAATAAGGCTTTAATTAAATAAAAATCTGTTGTGAAATATTGTTATTACAAAGATCATGTTATAATACAGTTTTCATTTTTAGATTTTCTTCAAAATTGTTGTTTTTAATAGACGCTTAATTGGCCTAAATTCGTACTACAATTATAGATAACTATAGCAACAGTAACTGTGTATTATTAGGGACCACGTGTATATATAGTAGGGTTCTAGAGTATAAGGGGCTAGCAGGAATGTTGTCTTTGTTTACCTCCTATATACGTCTCTATCAAAACTTGTAAGGCAACGTCAACAAAATTGTCTAAGCCTAACGTCACGGTTTTTCCAAGAACCCCTCTGACTAAAGTCAGCATTTCTGTGAAAAAGTTTCAAATAAAAATAAGTGATTTAAGAGCCATTTCATGTGTAACGAAAATCTTTTGAACTATTTTCGGGTATATCCTGAATTAATCAAAAACCTACTTGGTAAATTTAACAGTTCCAGTTGATATCTATTTTCTTAGAACTTGGGGCGTATCTCGCATTTCATGCAATTGATTGATTCTAGTACAATATTAGAAATAAAACTGTAATACTGAAGTAAAAGTACTGAACTGTAACTGAAGTAAAACTTTACAAAAAAGCTGAACGTTTCAACTCTTCCGTAATTTCACGATTTGCGTAATTTAAAGAAAACCGTTTTGCAGCCGTTATACAGAAAATCTTGGAAAACTGAGAATCCATTTTGTAAAACGGCTTTTTTTGATGATGGGTTTTGAGCAAAATCATTATGTCTGATCTCTAAATAGACCATCAAGTTATACTTTATGCTTTTGATCAATTTTGTTCACATACTCAAATACACCAACATTCATACATTCTGGCTGTTTACTAAAAAAAAAAAAAAAAAAAAAATTTCTTTCCATAAATTGTTTTGAGGGGAGGGGAGGTATTGCGGTCGTTTCAAATTTTCGAAATTGATCATTCATCAACCAGTTCATGTTTTTGAAGTTCCATGTGTAAAGAAAATTAAGAGAAAGTCAAAATATGTCTGAAAAACGAAAAATCGGAGGTTGCTCAGAAATTTGGTATTCCCTTTTTACACCTCGTATCTGATTCAAAACATATGACCTCGTATGACTGATTCAAAAATCCCATTCATTAACTGTAAGCGTGACATTTTACCGTGCGGTAATTTTCAGTTTTCCGCAATTTTCTCAAAAAAAAAAAATAAATAAATAAATAAAACGTCTCAAACGATTTTCATTAAACTTCGTATATATTTTACGCATGTAAATCTCATACCACTTTTATTTGAAACATTGGTATTTTGAAATCAGGTTTTTTGATAAAATCCGATGTATAACTTTAATCAATTGTTTTTTTTGCTTTTCGCAGATTCTATATGAACGGCTCCAATAACACTATTTAACATTTTTATTAGTTTCCACATACATTTAAATCCATTATTGACATTAGACAACTTTTTTCCAAGAAAATAAATTTTGAAGAATTTTGAGTTATGTGTGATGAAAGGGCGATATAGGTTTCTCCCAAGAGATGTTTTTTCATTCTCCGAATTCGGATCACATCCACTGGTCTATTGTATCAAGGCCAACTATAAGTTTTATTAAACATTCACTTATATCAGAGACATTTTCCGTGGTAGCCTGCTTCATTTTGTGGTCATCGACCGGTTTCGGGCGTTTGCCAATCTTCAGGATGCGTTTTTCAGACAGTGTGACAACATAGACTTGCACAGAGCAAATTCAGTTTTACACACTATGAAACTGATCATTCACCAACTAGTTCATGTTTTTGAAGTTCCATGTGTAAAGAAGATTAAGAGAAAGTCAAACTATATCTCAAAAACAAAAAATCGCAAGAAGCTCAAAAAATGGGTATTCCCTTTTTACACCTCGCATCTGATTCAAAACATATGACCTCGTATGGCTGATTGATAATACCATTCATTAACTGTAAGCGTGACCTGAGAGAACGTGGCTGAGAGTGTGTAAAACTGAATTTGCTCTGTGCAAGTCTGTGTTGTCACACTGTCTGAAAAACAGATCCTGAAGATGGGCGAACGCCCGAAACCGGTCGATGACCACAAAATTTAAGCAGGCTACCACCAGGTTTTCCTGATGCTTTCCAGCTCTGCGAAACCAACCACCACAACAATTCAGTTATATTTCGCGAGCAAAATAAGAAGAGAAAATCGTACGAGTGTTTTTTTTATAGGTGACTTTTTTTAATTTTGGAATATTCTCTGAGAATATTCCAGAAAAAAAATAGAACAGATGTGAAACTGTAGAAATAATCACAGACATTAACTAAAATTTCTTCTTCTTAATTTGATTATTGTTATTGATTTTGGGGAGTATTTTGATTAATGTTTCTACTTAAAATGTCAAGGTTATATTTGTCGTAATTTACTTATGTCACTTTCACTGAAATTTGTCTGCTTTATAAGATAAATGATCATATATTTAAATATTTCTCATTTCCATATCACTACGGAATGATAAAGAATTTATTTTATCTTTTCTATTAATTTTTTTTTTTTTTTTATCGGAATTGTGAAGATTTTTTCCATCTGATTTTGTAAAAATTATGGAGATTTTTAATTTAATGATTTTGTAGACATTAAAACAAATAAATATTAGAGCATTAATTGAATTGTTATTATCATTTTTGTTGCATATTTCTTATAGGCATTATAAGATATATAATGCCTATAATGCTGGTATTAGTCCATCTATCAAACCAGAGTGAGTCTTTATTGATTTTTTTCTTTTTCAGTTTTTCGCGATTATCTTGAAAACGGTTCAACAATTTTCCTTAAACTTCGATTATGATGTATACCTTCATATCAATACCTGTTACTTGTATTTGAAACATTTTCCTGGGAACATTGATTTTTTTGGGGTAGCTCCGAGGGAACAGTAATGTTAGGCTTTCCACTAGCCTCTAGCATACCACTCCAGTACAATGTATGATTTTAACAGTTATAAAATATTAATGTACATTAGAAGTATTGATAAAACTCCGATTTTGAAAAAATCGGTTAACCAGATGTGCGAACTTTACCAATGGTTTAAAGACTAGAAAAGCTTCCTTCCTTGTAGGATGTGCTTCTAGTTTGGGCCAAGTCATATGGGAATTTTTGGGTATGAAGAGGTGGATAGGTTCGCCAAATTAGATGCCTCTCTCCCTTTCATTGGTCCCGAGCCTGCTGTGGCGTGTCTTCTGGCCCAGATCTGTCAGGCATCCAGTCACGGATAGCTTCACAGCATTCATTTTTATGGATGAGCACAGTTGGTGGTCGGCAGTCCATGATGCTCATTGAGGGTCCAGACCATGGCTATTAGTGAGATGTTGCTGTGTCTTTCACGAAACTCTCTCAGGCATCCGGTTGAGAGGCATCTGAATGATCCTTTGCTGGTCATTGTGGTTTAAGGAGACATCTCTATGTAATGGGGCTCGTGTCAGATCCATTTTATAGAGTCTGTGAGACAGAGGATGAAACACCCATCCAGCTTGTGACAGATTGCTTGGGTTGTGAGGAAATTAGGTTCAGGACCTTTGGTTGGAACAGGATGTCTGAGGAAGAGATTAGGCTATTTCCCTTTAAATTATTGTCCAATTTGTTCGGACTGGTTGTTCTTAGTTGGATTAGACCCGGGTCTGTACATTTCTTGTAGACCCGGGTTGTTATTGTTTTTCTTGTAGTAGGTGTACGGGCATAATGGGGTTTTGGATAGCGTAAGTTTTAGTCCCTCCCCATAGACAAATAATAATAATAATAATAATAATAATAAGACCCAATGGTTTTTTGATTTCTTTTAAAGAGAAGATTTTAGAGGGATTTTGTGGGACTCAGGTTGAAATTTAAAGTGCACATACTTTGTTGGTTATGACAGAGGGCGCTCCATGCTTTGTCTCTTCAGGGATACAAATATAACCTTCACCACCTTTTTTTATGGCCAACCTGACTAAACACTAAAGAAAATTTATTAATTTAATAATTATATTAATTGGAGTGAGAGAAAGCTGTGTGAATGCCAAATAGCCTGATACACTAACAAAATTGTCTTGGGTCCAAACTATTATATTTTTATTATTAGAATATGTTTTTTTTCTTTTTTTGTTAAAAGTGGATAAAGGAAAATGTGGAAAATATAATGAATTAATAAAAACAAAACACCCAGAGTTTTAATTACATTATCTCGAGAAATTTTCTAGCTCTTGTTTTTCTATAATAACAATAATAAATTTAGAACTTTTATAAAATAATAAAATACATAAAACAGTAATGGACCGGACTTAATTAGCTTTAAAAACTTTAGATGGATCTTTTATTTATTGTAAAGAATATCATTAAGAAGTTCACTTGTCTTTTTTATAGAAGGATAATTTTTTTTTTTTAATTTTCTTACTTAATTTTACTAAGAAGTTAAATTTACCTAATATAAAAGGGAAAATATTACGATCAATTTTAAAAAGTGAATTTTTACAGGAATTTAATGTTTTATCGTCTACAATGTTTTCCGGAAATGCTTTGTAGCAAAATATTTGAAAAACGGAAACAAATGTAGGAATTGAAAACTAGATATACCGTTTAAATAATCATCTTCTTATCCGACACTATAATTTCAACCAATGTCTATTGACTGAACGTACGACATTAATCAAAGTTTTTTCATTTTGTTGCAATTTACCTGAAAAATGTTTTTAATGATTTGTATTTCAATTTTTTACATACTTGCCAAAAAACATAAATGCCTATAAACTTTTATTTGAAACATGATGATGTTGCAACTTTTTAAGCTTTTCTCTGAAGTGCTGCATCAGTCTGCTACCTACAAAATATTACAGTATTACATAAGCCATAGAAAATTCGAAGAAAATCGATTGGGTACGACTTTAAACAACAGCATTTTTTGGCTGTGTTAGAATTTTCTGGAAATGACTCTAGCGATTTTCTTTAAATTTAGAATACTAACTGCAAAGATAGGTAGGGGAATCAGCTCAGTGGTAGCGCGCTTGACTCCCACGCGAAGATCCCTGATTCGACTCCAGCAGTAGGGATTTTCTGTTCTAGAGGGCTGTTCGGCTCACTACCCCCGTGATGGGCTGTTGTTTTTAACTAGAGAACACTGTTCAGAGGCCGACAGTACACTGACAATACTCCATAAGGCACTATAGCTATAGATCTTTCATGTCGCGGTGCAATATCCTATAAAAGAATGTAAAACTGCAAATATACAACTTTCAACTATGAAGTTGAGACAGTAGCTGCCCAAGCAATTGCCTTGGAACATAGCTTGCGCCCGTAATTCAGTAACTCATCCTCTTTAACGAGCTTAACGTGATACATTGGGACTCTACCATCATCATTGCGAATCCTCGATCACCACGAAACCTTTCCTCAACTCTTGAGCGCGGAGACAGAAATCCGTCCGGCTGGCTCACGATCCCATATTACCATTTTGCAGAGGGAACAAGACCCTACTTAAAGGCTAGAGTGGTCACTGTCCCGGCCATGAGCAACGCCTGAGCATTACCTACGGTTTTACCATATCCTTCTGACATCAGCTTGGACTTACCATGTCATTCCAGATGCAGTAAGTTTCCATACCCGATGCCTACAGTGATTCAGATTTATAGTCCAACAGATTCTATGCTTACAGTAACTATATTTACAATATATTTACCATTGTGCATTTTACAAAAAAAAGAAAAAGAGGCTACTTTGCCCAAGGGACTGTTGCCCAAGGGACTGTTGCCCAAGGCAGCCACCACAAAACTTTTGGGATCAATATGGACTTGATTTTTAGTCATTCCTACGCACATCTACACGTAAAATCATTATAAAAATTTAAAGAAAATCGTTGGAACCTTTTCAAAAAAACTGTTTGTAACAGAAAAAGAAAACATTGAGCATTGTGTTCAGTTGACACTTTTTGTCCTAAAACTTCGTATCGGATCCGCTGGAATTACGTGAAGAGAAAATCAAATTTGATTTTCCTGCAATTTTTCATTTTTGAGTCACCTTTCTCTCAAAAACACACACACACACACACACACACACACACACACACATACATACATAATACATACAGACACGAAATATTTTCTCATCTAGCGATAACAGAAAGTGAAAATCAGCTTGTTATAATTGACGTTAAGATTTTCTTTCCACGTTAACAAGTTTTATTTTGCGTGCGAACATTAAAACATTGTTAATAAATATTCTGCTGAATCATTACTTTTTTTTTTATATTTTGTTTTGTTATGCAGCTTTTTTCGGAATTTATGCCAATGCTGACTATAATTAGTGAAGTGCATTGTTTGTAATTATGTTTAGAAAAAAAAAGTGGTTTCGAAATAGTGATTAAGATAAGTAACCATAAATTAATGTTTAAGTAATAAATATTAATTAATTTATAATCGTAATTTTTGAATATAATACTGAAGGTTAACGGATCTACGCTAAAGCCATAGAATTTTTTTATTAATCATTAAACTATAATTGAGTTTTTTTTTTATGAATTTAATCATTTCTTTATTTCATATAACATTAATTTTTAATGCCCAATTATTCTGTTTTTTTATGAATGTATGTATATATATGTAATAGCATTTGAAATTAAATAAAATGGTGAAAGCAATGCAAAAAAGCACTCTTAATAATAATTGGGCCGACCTAAGAGGACGTGTTTG
The DNA here is from genome assembly GCA_011037195.1 of Triatoma infestans. Taxonomy (NCBI): domain Eukaryota; kingdom Metazoa; phylum Arthropoda; class Insecta; order Hemiptera; family Reduviidae; genus Triatoma; species Triatoma infestans. The sequence continues at coordinate 23,127 of JAAEAF010012657.1, forward strand.
GAAATTTGGTGGTAATTGTGATTTGATTTTGATGCTTTCGTCTTTGCATGGAGGATCTTCAGATGGTTAAAAAACACATCTGTTGTGGAATACTCGACTGTGTCTTACAGATAATACGATTATAAAATTGACAAAGTTTTTTTGTACTATAAATATTCATTTGTCCCAACATAATTATAGAAGAGGTGGGTGGACAAGTACTATCCTACCAATCCTGGCAGGTAGATAAGTGATTACACTGTAGTCTAGAAGAGCGCGCCAATATCATTGAACCAGCCCAAATCAAATTTGAAATTTAATGCTCTATTCAAAAACCTATTCTGAAAAGTCGCACTTCCGGTTGACCGATTTTTTTGAAATTTGAAATTCTTATAATGTTTCTAATTTATATTCACGTTATATAGGTGGTATAATCACCCATTATACTGAGGTGGTACTTCAGAGGGCAGCTTAACTCTTTTATTCGCACAGATTCTACAAAAAAACAATTTTCCCGTGATAATGTTTTAAATAAAAGTGAAAGAAGGATCCGTTTTCGTGGAAATTGCGATAAACCAAAAAAAAAAATCAGTAAAGTCCCAATTCAGGTTGATAGATTTTGCCCGAAACCTTTAGTATCAGATGCGGTGGTAGTAACCTAGATGGAATACAATGAGCATCCTGCAATTTTTCTTTTTTTTTATATATTTTGTTCACACACAGACCAGAAACCATTCGGCACAAACATTTGTTCGTACTTAGGGGACCTCAAAACAGGTATTTCCGATGAAAACTCAATTTCCAAAAGAGAAAGTGAAAATCACTTAAAAAACTTGGTAAAAATCATTCAGAAAATATTCTATATACTTCCTAGATGTACATAATATCATATCTAATCATAATAAATGACTAAACACAATGACCAACACAGCCTATCGACTCCATGGGGGGGGGCAGAGGCTATACAATCTTTGGCAGCTGGTACAACCTGCTTGGAGTTAGTTATCAAAGTAAACATACGTACACGTTCCACATGTTCATTGTACTTAGTACACACTAGGGACGCGCCTGTTCATGCATGCGTAAATAATGGGTCGTAACTAAACAACAATTTTACATAAGTCCAACAATATAAAGCGTGACGCACTCCTAATATTATGACGCACAATTATCCTATAAAAATAGTTCTTTTTTTCTTTTTATTTATTCAAAATATTAACAATTTTCTATTTTTTGATGGGCGGGAGAATTATTATGAAAGTGATTTTGTTTTTCCCCCATCAAGATGAAATCAGTAAAAACTTATAGTTTACCATTTTCAGTTCTGTTAACTTTTAATCAATGGTGTTGGGAAATTTACATTTTCGTTTTCATTAGAGGAAATTGCTTGATGTTGAAAGATGCAATCATATGGTTTGCATTGCATTGCATTGAAAACTTGATTCAATCATATTAGTGATTCTAGCCGGCATTCTCCTACTCCATTGTCACCAGGCTAACTGTCCGTACATTATGATTTTAATTTTAAAATGTGTATGTCACAAATATTTATGTAATATATATGAGGCCCTTAGAAACCATAAGAAATGCAAAAAAAAAATCACGGTTAATAACTTAGTCTCGAATTGCCCCCTTAAAAATCATATTGCCCTCTTCCCCAAAACGAGGCCTCATTTATATTGGGTCAAGTTCAAGTAGCTCCTATTGCAACAAGGTTCACGCTAATAAAGTAAAGTAATGCCTACTTTTGTAATGTTTAAGAACCAAATTAGTTTTGGTGGTTGGTTCCGCAGAGATGGAAGCATCAGAGACATTTTCCGTGGTAGCCTGCTTCATCGATGACCACAAATGAAGCAGTCTACCACGGAAAATGTCCTCTAAAAAAAACCAAATTAGGGGTGTGCGTGTAACGAGTAACGGTTAGCACCTACTTTTACCATTAATATTTTATAACGAATATAAAATTTAGTAGTTCTATATGGGACTCGAACTGGGAACCTCCCAGTTACAAGTCCATGCACATAACCACTACACCAACATCCGCTTCTTGGTTCAAGCTATCTATAAATTATCTATTTTAACGTTTAGTAAACATTCTAAATTTGAATAAAATTATCAATTATAATTGCAGTAATCCCAGTAGGAGATATTATTGGTTCAGATCAAATGTATTGGATTTAGGGGCATAAAATATCTATTTTTGGGAAACTATTGATTAAAAAAAAATATATTAAAACAAAAAAAATTAGTTTCTGAGAAAGTAAAATATATCATTTGTCAGATAAAATTCACGAATTTGCATTGTGCATTTTATGGACGGCTAGATGAGAAAGTTGGTTTGGTAATGGTACAGTGTTATAAAGAGTAATATGGTAAGAGAAGAGAGAAGAGAAAATCTAATTATGGCTTTACCTGCATCAAAGGATGCTTATAATTTTTTGAAAAATAAGTCAATTATATGTCACGCAAATAAAAAATTAAAAACAAACCAAAACAAATCCAGGTATATCCAATAATAGTGGACATAAAAGTTGGTGTGGTTGCTTTGTTTGTGTTTTGTGTGGCACGCAAAGTGACCATGAGGTGAAAAGATGGTGGCCCTCAAAGCTAAGCGAGTTTCCGATCGTGCCAGGCAGTAGGTCGTCCACTCATCTGTAATTACATTAAAAAGATCGTCCATCCGGTTTACTACATTGGTGGCGATAGTATGTTGGTTTTTCATTCATCAAATTAGAATGGTGAGTGTAGGCTTATATCCACTGTGAGGGTCACCCAAACAATACAGGCACCATCCTGGGTGTTTTTTTATTTATTTATTTTTGTATGTTACCACCCACCTGATCATGGAGATGTTATTGACTCTGTTCAGATCACAGCTTGTTTTGATTCTGTTCACTGTTTGATTTAATAAATAATTGAACAAGTTTATTTTTCTAAAATATTTTTATCACGATTTTTTAAGGTTATAATTATCTTGATTTTATAGTTATTTAGTAAACAAGAATGTTAGATATAATGTTAGCCAGGATCTCAACTTAATATCAAGGTCATTGTTTATATCTTGTGAATGTTTTTTCGTCAGTTATAATTTATTCTAAGACAACAAAATAAAAGAAATAAACTAATTATTTAAAAAATAAAAATAAAATAAAAGCAAATAAAATACAAGTCTCCAACAAATACATAAAAATGATTACTACTCCTCTGGGATGTAATTTTGAATCATTACCAATGACGTATTGTTTCCTTCTTTTTCCTTTCTTTTTTTTTTTTCATTATTTTCATTGTGTCCTTAAACTTGGACCGAAAATATTATATTTTAAATTTTACTAATATCATGTTGTATTGTGCTGAGTATTTTTGAAATAATCAATCAGTACAAGAGAATTTGTTGACCGTTGATGAAATAATGTTATGAAGAAATTTGGAAAAAACATTCAATTATGCCAACATTTCGACAGAGTTTCCTATCTTTATCAACGCTTTAATCTAAAAAACAATACAATGAGGAAGGAACCACGTTGCATTAATTCACAATTTTCATTTTTGTAAATAATTTAAGTCAAACACTAGTAACTTTTAATTTTCCTTTTTATGTTTACAAATTCTTTCTCCACATCTTCACGACATTTTATATATTAAAGCCTTGATAAAGACAGCAATCTCTGTCGAAACGTTGGCATAACTGAATGTTTTTCTCTTGACCGATCCTCATCAGATTTCTTCATAACATATAATTAATCAATTTGACATTTGTGTATATTCTTAACAAAAGGAAAAAAAACAACTAAATGATCGAAAAGACTGTTGTTGGGCCGAACAAACAAACAAATAAAAGGTCGATAATCTAGGAAGTTATTGTACGTATTTAAAGAATGACTTAATTAACAGCTTTAATATAAAACGAATGGAGTTTCAAATTAACTTGCATTACTGCCGCAGAACCTAATAAATTTTATCACACAGTCACAGTGTTTTGGCTTAGAGGACCCCTTCTGTATGATGTTTCTATTATCTACCAACAAAAACTACTAAGCAGGATAAATATAGTCGACAAGGAAAGGGCAAACAATTCTTACACTGTTAGTTATAATGAAATTCAATGTGAATTATTGCATAAATAAATATTTAAAGTATTGGTAATATGAAAAATCTGGTGTGACAATCACACAAGTTTCTCTTACTCCAGTTTTCAAAATTATGATTGAAATTTTATAGTTCTTATCCCAACTTTAATGAAATTCGTCGGGTTTTTATGGAGAAAATCGCAAAAATTGAAAAATCTGTCCAGTAAAAAAGCATTACCGGTCATCCAATTTTTTTCAGACTCGGAATTTCAACAACATATTTAATTCTAATCATATTATTTAGATGATAATAAACTGTGTAATAAACTGAAATAACACTTTGGAGGACCCGTAACCACACCCCTCTACCAATAGTACCCTTAAATGAATTATCGCAGAGAAACGTTGCAAATTAAAGTTGTAGCTTTTT
>JAAEAF010012658.1:0-16001 GCA_011037195.1 Triatoma infestans
GAACCACTTTGACATTGGTATGACATTCCATGTCATTACATCATTGGAAGGTCATTACATTAACAACATTTGTGTATCTGCATCATCTTTAAGCAAGTATAACCATTGAACGAGAATTGTAAAAAAAAACTTTATTCTTGTCAAAATAAACTAGTACATTTTTGATACAATAGTTGAAAACTATTTAGAAAAGGTTTTAAAAATAATAAGAAGTTGCTGGTAAAATACTTCCGTTTAAACAGTTTTCGTCAAATTGGAAATTCTAGCTTTGCTTTTAATGTGTTTTAATATTATACAGATGGTAGAACCATAAATTATGTTGAAGTGGTAATTTAGTGGATAGATGAACGTTGCAGCTTCCTCAGAACCCTCAAAAAGTCAATTTTCTGGGGACAATGTTTCATAGAAAAGTGATAGGTATTTATGTGTGTAATGTACGAAGTTTAATGAAAATTATTGGAGAGCCAATTTCGATTAAATCGGAAAAAACTTAAAAAAAAAAAAAATTCCGTAAAGACCCACTTCCGGTAAATGGATTTTGCCAGAAACTGTTGCGTCAGATGCGGCTAAACGGAATACCAAGTTTTAGCTTCTTACGACTTTTCTTTTTTCAAGATATTCTTTTAAAACCCACATACACTGTCACATCATACGCTATAAACATTTTCCCGTCCTCCGGGGTCTTTCAATTTCGTGAAAATAAAAACTCATTTTCCAAAAATTGCGATTATTCACATTGCAATTATTCCTTTTACAGCTAGCAGTAATGAGAGTGTAAAAAATATATTATTTAACTGATATGGGGGAAAAATAATTTCTTTTTTTGTTTCTTTATTAAGTGAAAAGTGAGCTCTATATATATTTATACTCATTGTGTAATATAATTATAAATCAACATTTATTTACATATAATTATGATAAAAGGAAATTTCTATAAAATACCAAGTTTACAGATGGTTTTTATTTTTAAATATTTAGATCTTGCAAGGGAGCATTGTCGGTCCTCTTTTCTACACTATATACACTGCTGATATCCCCACTTCCTCTCATACACTGCTCTCTACTTTTGCAGATGACACTGCCATCCTCTCTCCGCATAACGTAATTGCTTTTAGAAATCTTCAAAACCATTTGAGCTTACTGGAAACCTGTTGCAAAAAATGGCGAATGAAAATTAACGAGACAAAATGCCAATACACTACTTTTACATTAAGACGTTTTGACATTGCCTCCTCTATATTTTAATGGTATTTCTCTTCCAACTGCTGACCATGTACGCTACTTAGGATTATACATTGACAAATGACTCACCTGGATACGCGACAAAAAAGACAAGACCTCAACAGACGATTTAAACTATTATCACTACTGCTCGGCAGACGATATAAATTGTCCCTACAGTAGAAAAGAATAATTTATCTGGTATTACTCAAACCTATGTGGACATACGCTATTGAACTATGGGGTTCAACCAGAAATTCCAATTCCCGCCGAATCCAGTCATTCCAATCCAAAATCGTCAGAAAATTTGTCAATGCCCCCTTCTATGTATCAAATCTCATCCTACATCAAGATCTCAATATTCTTTACATAACAGAAGTAGCTAAAGCCAAGTACAAAAAGTTCCATCTGTCCCTCTCTGCTCACCCTAATCCTCTAGTACGCCAACTAAGTCCCTGTACCCTTCCAGATAATCCTCTCAGACGATTGAAACACCGCTGGCCTCGAGACTATCTAATGAATAACTAAGTAAAGCCATGTGTTTTTTAGTTTTTTTATGGAGTCTCATCGCTGGTTGAGTTCTCCACACAAGTGACTCAGGTGATTTGTATCTTTTCACACATTTACTGTTGTGAAATTACAAATAAATGAGGGAAAAAAAATATTTCAATCAATTAATAATCATTATTTCGTCTTATAAATAATAATATTTAAGGTTTTCTATCCGTTTCTTTTTTCGCACAGTTGATTTTCCTTCGCTTGTATTGTTAAAACTTGTAGGAAAATGTGGACAAATGTAATGTTTTGCGACTTCTAGCTTGTTTGAAGTCATGCAGGGATAAACTTTCTCAGCATTATCAGGATAAACAGCAGTTATCTTATTTATTTCACTAATTAAATCTGTAACAATATTATTATTATTATTATTATTCAAGTTAAGATGAAATAAATAATAACTTTATATAAAATATGTTAATAATATACAAAATTATATTTTATATATAAACGTCTTAATGATAATAATAATATGTAATTTATAATTACTTACCTTAAACTTAAGATAAATGAAACTTTCTTAAGAAGTATGAGATAGAAACTTCCCAGATCAAGTTCTAAAACTTGAACCGTGTCAAAACATTTAATTAGAATAACCTAAATACTATATTTACGAGAATATTTGTGTAATTAAATAAAATGTAAAGTCTAAAATTGAATCACTTTATTTTGTATGATTTTTTTTATTTGTTTTAAGAAAAACCCAAATCCATACTTAATAATTATTATCTTCTCTTATTTGAAGAGGAACTATTTCGATCTTGCTACATTTTCGAAATTATATATTCTCTGGGGGATACTTAAAATACGAAAAAAATTATTTTTAGCAAATGTGTGTATATATTTCAAAAAATAGGAATATCTGTAGGTGGTAGGAGAGATTGAATAAAAAGTCGAACATCTGAAAGGCCTAAACTTTCAATCACCCGATCAACTTTGACGAATTGAGAAAGTATCAGTCTGGAAAGGTTCACCAAGCTAGGCCACACTAGCTAACTGACGTTAGTACCAGCAAGAGTTCATGCCAGCCACATCACTCTTCAGGCTATTGAAATCAGTCAACGCTACGCCATTTTACGTTAAACACGCTGCCAACTACATCCACTCTTAGCTCGATCACTCTACCTTCCCAATAAATTACTCTTGTATTTTCATCTCATTTCAACAACCATCCTTTTTTTTTCGCGAGTATAAAGACCTAAAATATCCTATAACAGCAATAATCGCTTGTGCTCGTGTATGGAAACCTTAGCTTAACTTCGTTAATGTAAAAGTGACATTATTTTAATCACTTGACAAACAAATAACTAATTTCCGGTATTTTATCCGTCGTAGCATGCATATTAGTTTTGTTTTTGATCGGTTTCGGATTTTCATCCATCATCAGAGCAAAATCACCAAGTTCGTGTTCTCTACAGGATTCTTCACTTCAACGAAGTTGGTGAATTTGTTCTCTCTCTGTTCACTTCAACGAACTTGGTGAATTTGGTCTGACGATAAATGAAAATCCGAAACCGGCCAGGAACAAAACTAATATGCATGCTACGACGGATGAAATACCGAATGTTATCCAGCATTGCGGACCCCCCGACATTTTCAACAAATAACTAATTATTAATCATAATAATTAACTAAATAGTTTGTTATTTTATTTAAAAACAAAATGGAAGCACAAAATACTTTACGATTAAGTTTCGATCACTACCCCCCTCCGCCAATATTTCCCCATACAGTTTTAGACCCACTATCTGCACCATTTTTCTTTTCCTACAAAAAAATAAAACTGAAAGTCAAGTTGACGTTATGAAAACACGCAATAGTTTGCTAAAAAACTTTTAACAGCACGCTATTTCTGTCAAGTTTATGTTTTCTAAAATAAATATTGCAAAATGTAATATTAGAATACGATTTCAATTTATTGTTGTCACCAGAAGAGAAACACACGCAATAAAAAAATAAAAAAAAGAAAATGAAATAAGTTTGATTTTGTTTTAAAACTGTTCAACTTTTTTTCTTGTTGAAAGGACTTAGTTTTTCTTTAATTTTTATAAAATGTTCAGTAATGATTGTGTTTTATATGAAAAAGGTATGACAAAGTCCATTTTCTGATTTTTCAAAGCAATGATGTTTTAATAATTAAGAGTTAAAAACCTGATGTCTAATAGGATCCGAATCATTAATGATCCATAGGATCCGAACAGCGATGAAGCGCACATTAAATGAATCAAAAGTTAGTTACTCCCCACCTAGGCCAGACTAGGAAGGGGCAGTCTGATTCATATAAATAGAGCGGCAGCAATTCCGTTCAGGACAGTTTTTACGGTTGTTTACAACAGTACAACCAGTCAGCAACCTATATCTACTACCTTCTTATTACTCAGCCAGCCTGTCTCTTTAAATTTCTCTCGCTAGCTAACTTTTAACTTAACTGTAATAATAATGATGAATTATTCAAAATTATATACAAATATCATATACATATTTACACAGGAGTTCCAGTCTTCTCCAGCAAATCTGTAAAATATATTTGTTTGTTTGAATAAAACCCTAGCATTTATATAAATAACGTTTAAATTAAGGAGTGTTTAACCTTCCTATCTTTGTACCCACAGCTCAAGTCATAGTCCCCTATCTGTCTGCACATGTTATTGTAACTTGCTTCACACCTGCTAAAGAATTTTAAGGCGACTTTTCTAATGTGATGTTCAATGTAGTCCATTTTTGTACTTAGATGGAGATCTGTAATACGGGTATAGCTAGGGGAGGAGGTCACCAACCTCAGAAACTTGTTTTGCATGACTTGCAGCGAGGCGATGATGGATCGACAGGTCAGGCTCCAAGAAGGGCAAGCATACAGTAACGTAGGTCCTTACTACCACCTTGTAGAGGAGAAGTTTATTCTCTGGCGAGAGTTTAGAATCCCGACAGAGCATTGGGAATAAGGTACAGACAGCTGCTTTGCCCCTATTAACTCTATCCTTTATATGAGAGGCAAAAGTCAGCTTCCTGTCAAGTATTACTCCAAGATACTTAACAGGAGCAGACCAAGGCACAGACCGTCCCCTAAAGCTGACATGTCGATACAGCACCGGCCTGCGTTTCGAAAAAAGAATAGCAGGCCACTTAATTTTCCCTTATTGCAAAACCTTTCAATAACTAATATTGCATTAGAAAGTCTATTTACAATATTATCTAGTCGCCAGGACGAAGCATGGATAGCGATATCATCTGCGTACAGGACCGTTTTAACATCCTTAGGTAATTAAGAAAAGTAGTGGTCCTAGTATTGATCCCTAAAGAAACTTAACTGTAAAGTCCTTGCAGTTTGTGTGTTCTATTCATTATACAGAGTTCAGCACATCACCTAGTTTATTTCTGTAAAATCCATTATCTCTAACACTTTCTCCTTCTCACAACCATTATATGGTGTGAAACACTCACACAGCTTTCTCTTACCGCAGTTTACATAATTATATTTGACAAATTTTGTGTTTAGTATTTTTCAAACCAGATTTTTTTTTTTTGTTTTCGAAAACGAACTATAAATATATTCTTTTTAAAACTGTGAAAAAATCTTCTCACATATCTATGTTTTACCATTTTTATATGAAACTTCTTTTCGTGGAAATTTTATACTAGTAATGATCTTGGAAAGAGGGAGGAGACGTGATGTATGCCACTATCTTCTCAAAGTGCCATTTTGATTAATTAGATTGGGCCATTTACTTCCTAATAATAAAGACAAATCAGTGTACTTTGAATGAATTTGTAATAGGTTTGAGAAGGAGAGAAGTTTGGTTAGATAGATAAGTAAACTAGAAGTAAAGGTGAACACTGTATAATAGAATAGTAGTACAAATGCCTGGACTTTACACTAAAATATATAAAATGGTAGTGAGAGGTAAAGAGAAAGGTTGATGACGCGTTGTGACGGCTGTATGAACTCTGCTGCAAGACTGACGGTAGACTCGCTCCTAAGGCTGACACAGCTTTACTTCTAGTAAAATAGAAGTTAGATAGCGAAAGATATATATAGAGATAGACTGGCAGAGTAATAAGAAGGTTGTAGATAGGTTGTGACTGGTTGTAAAATGTCCTGAACCGTCCGGCTGTCTCTCTATTTATATAAATCGAACTATCCTTCCCTTGGGGCTAATGGGGAATAACTAACTTTGATTCACTTAATGTGTGCTTCTCCGCTCTTCGATTCTTGTGAATCTTTAATGATTCGGATCCCATTATACATCGGTTGAAAGATTTTGTGTAAATATTGGCCTAATGCGCTGTCTTGTCAGTCTTAGACCAATAATAAACAAAAACTCAAGAATTCTATAACCACACTTCCAAGAATTAAACCAGTCCTTGTTATCAAGAAGTCTTAAAAAGTTATTTCTAGCCGTAGTAGTCCCTAGTCACTATTTCAGTCTCCCCTTTCTCTTGACTTGCAATGCACCAAGCAAATAATCGTGCAATTATAATTTATATCTATCTAGTTGGGTCAGATAGATAAATGAGCTAGAAGTAAAGCTGAACACTGTGTAATAATAGTAAGGTAACACAAACTCCCGGGACATTACGCTAAAATATATAAATGGTAGTGAGAGGTAAAGAGAAAGGTTGATGACGCGTTGTGACGGCTGTATGAACTCTGCTACAAGACTGACGGTAGATTCCCTCCTATGGCTGATACAGCTTTACTACTTAGAAGTTAGATAGCGAAAGATATATATAGAGACCGACTGGCGGAGTAATAAGAATGTTGTAGATAGCTTGTGACTGGATGTAAGCTGGTTGAAAAATGTCCTGAACCGTCCTGCTGTCGCCCTATTTATATAAATCGAACTATCCTTCCCTTGGTGCTAGGGGGGAGGGATAACTAACTTTGATTCATTTGATGTGCGCTTCTCCGCTCTTCGGTTCTTGTATATCTTTAATGATTCGGATCCCATTATACATCGTTTGAAAGTTTTTGTGTAAATATGGGCTTATTTCGGTGTCTTGTCAGTCATAAACCAATAATAAACATGAACACAAGAATTCTATAACTACACTTCCATGAATTAACCAGTCTACGTTATCAAGAGGTCTTAAAAAGTTATTTCTAACCGAAGTAGTCCCTTGTCACTATTTCAGTCACCCCTTTCTCTTGACTTGCAATGCACCAAGCAAATAATCGTGCAATCTAGCAATTTATGTGTATCTAGTATTTGTAATAGGATCCCTCTCTTCAGGTTTGAGAAGTTGGATTAGATAGATAAATTAGCTAGAAGTAAAGCTGAACACTGTGTAATAATAGTAAGCCAATACAAACTCCCTGGACATTACACTAAAATATATAAAATGGTAGTGAGAGGTAAAGAGAAAGGTTGATGACGCCTTGTGACGGCTGTATGAACTCTGCTGCAAGACTGACGGTAGACTCCCTCCTATGGCTGACACAGCCATATTTAAACAGTTTCTCCCACTCTAGTCCGAGAGAGTGATCGTGTCTCTTTCTTTCTCTCTGCTTTGGATCCCTCTCTTCGGATCCTATTACAAATTATATGAAATAGAATTTGTGAATTGTTTGAAAAAAAGTTATTGCAACGATTTTTTTTTTTCAATTTTATTTTTTATGCATAAATTTTATCATTTTTTTTTTCCTTTCAAATTTAATTTAATTTTTTTATAACATTAATTGTTATAGACATGTTGTGTATGTAATAGAGTTGAGTGTAATATATAGGATTAATACAAAAGAGGAAAGAATAGATATAAACTACAAAAATTATAAAGCCTTTAGGAATAAACATAGACCTATCATGAACAAACATAAACCGATATAATATAGAATTGAACTAGAACTTTATAAAATAGAAAAAATAAAAAAAAAGATAAAAAATAAATACTAATTAAATTCTCAATAAAGTACAGACAATATTTAAATAATATATTTAATTCTGTTTGACAGTTTTATACTGAAGTAGATATGCAATAAGTATTACAAAATATTCTCATAATTTCCAGTCATAAATTTATGGCAAAACCTCTTAAATTTTAGAGCATTGAAGAAATACAAGTTTTCTGTTTGTTTAACAAATTTATCTTTATCCTTAACTAAGATGTGATCAATATATTGATTTAAACAAGGATTTCTCGATGGGGTGAAAAAATAGGACAAGTTAAAAAAAAAAAGATGAATAAAGTTGTAAGATTCATTTATATTACATAAACTGCAATTATTTTTAGGCTCAAAAACATATATAACTCCATTTACAATAAGTTTGGCGTAATATAAACCCATAACCCTTAAACTTGGGAAACAATCTTTACCATGCCCAGCGAGTTCCCCCCCCCTCCACATGGAAACATCCTTCTCCCAAACAATTAAATTTTTATACAGATGGAATCTTTCCGAGTTAAAAGATCTATCAATTATCTGTTAAATTCTTTTTCTTCTATTGGTTAAATTGTTTAATTCATCTTCAACCAACGTCCAGTCTTGAGTCAGCCATATAATGGGGTTTGAAAAGGAGAGAAATTGGGTTAGATACGATAAATGAACTAGAAGTAAAGATGAACACTCTATAATCGTTAGGTAATACAAACTGCCTGGACTTTACACCCAACAAATATTCAAAATGGTAGTGAGAGGTAAAAAGAAAGGTTGTTGACGCGTTATGACTGCTGTATGAACTCTGCTGCAAGATTCCCCGAATACTCTCCCATAGCTGTATTTAAATAGCTGTAAATAAACAATTTCTCCCACTCTAGTCTGGCCCAAGTTAGAGAGTGATCATGTCAAATTTTATGTCTCTTTCTGTGCTATAAGATCCCTCTCTTCGGATTATGTAATAGGATCCGAAGAGAGGGATCCATAGCAGAGAGAGAGTGACATGAAATTTGACAGAATCACTCTCTAGCTTAGGCCAGACTAGAGTGGGAGAAACTGTTTAAATACAGCTCTGCGAGAATATTCAGGGAGTCTTGCAGCAGAGTTCAAACAGCAGTCACAACGCGTCAGCAACCTTTCTCTTTACCTCTCACCACCATTTTATATATTTTAGTGTAAAGTCCAGGTTGTTTGTATTACCTTATGATTATACAGTGTTCAGCTTTACTTCTAGTTCATTTATCTATCTAACCTAATTTCTGTCCTTCTTAAACCTATTATAGCAATAAATTTATTGTATTTACCTATACCAATCAATGCCAATTTCAGGAAGCCTGTCTGCCCAGATGGATGAAAGGTTGCAATTGTCAATATAATTTATCAGAGACAGATAAGGGCTAATTTTAACGAACACAATCTTTAGGAATTTCACCCACCTGTTCAGATGAAATTTTAATATTATTGTATTGAGGAGAGATAATAAATTAATTATTACTTACTTATTCAGAGTAGATAATATTATCATAAATCCTAATAAAGCTGCTATGATATAGTCTTAAATCAGAAAATTTTGATAAGTAGGGAAGGCAGATTTGATCTTTTAATCCGATATTCAGGATTATCCTTTAATTAATGTTCACTCTTACATGATCATGCATATTTTATCTATTACATAATTATATATTTATGCCATATTTACAATGTATATTTTGCTAATTTGAATAGTAATTCTTCAGTTCGATTTTTGTATCTTCTAATATAATTTTAATTTCCAAATAAAACGCAACTTTATCTTCTGGGGAATATGTGAAAGTTAATAAGGCGTTATTCTTAAATCTGATTTTTCGTTCATCATTGCTTCTAGGGAAGATTGGTCCGTCTGGTAAATCTGATAATTACCTCCGGTGTTACAGGACGGCTAAAGAATGGATGGTAGGTTTGGGGAGATGCAATCTATTTTGAGGAAGGAGATCACTGTTTTCCAGGCTGTTTTATCTGCTTGGAAAAGAGTCAAGCTGCGTTGAAGGCGCCGAGTTCATCTGCCTTCACTTCTAGGTTGGTACTAGGATGTTCTAGAAGACTAGAAGAGCTTATTCCCTTGATGTGCTTGTACCAGGGAATAAGGGAATTATTGGGAATGAGAAGGTGGATAGGTTTGCCAAATTTGGCACGTCTCTCCTTTTTCATTAGTCCTGGAACTGCTGTTGGTGTGTTTTAGGCACATATCTGTCTAGCTTCAGTCATAGATGATAGTTTCACACATTTATCCCTACGGATGGTCTCGTTGATTGTCGGCAGTCTGAGATGCTCATTTGATAGGGCTGTTAGTGAGATGTTGCTCGGAACTATTTCACCCATCTGCTTGGATCACTTCCTGGACATTGTAATTAAACTAGACACCTCTACGTAATGGGGCTCATGCCCAAACTTCTTTTGTAGAATTTATGAGGAAGATACAACCATCCAACTTATGAAAGATTGCTTGAGTTGTGAGGAAATTAGGTTCCAGAATCTTTGGTCGAAACAGAATATCTGTGGTAGAGCTTAAGCATTCGATTGTTCGGATTACGGTCTGATTTGTTCGGACTGCTTTGAATCTTAGATGGGTTAGAACCGGGTCTGGAAGTTCCACTTGCGTGAATGGTATTTTCAGTTCCCGATTTTTTCGAAAATGGCCCAAACGATTTTCTTTCAACTTTACAGACTAACTGCAAATGTTAATACTAATCACTTTTGTTTGTAATACTTTCCAAGATTATTGATATTTGGCAAGTTCTGAAGGAACTGCATTGTTAAATCATCCTCTGAATTTCCGTTTCAGAACAGTGTATAGTTTGACCTGTAATCCATTTTGATTAGTGTACATTAAAAGCTTTGCTAGAATTCCCGGTTAGAAGAAACCGCGACAGTGCGATTATTATAAAGCAATTTTTCTTCTAAAGTTTCTCTAACGATTTTCTTTGAATTTAAAATTGTAAATGCCCAGGTATAAACATCTTTATCTCTTTCATTTGAAATATCTTTTCCGGAAAAATGGACTTTAGATGAATTATTGGTTTATCTCAAAATTGCACAACCAGTATATCTGGGCTTGAAAGTAGGGTCGTTATGCGGTATGCAGTGTGTAAACTATAGGGACGCAGTCGAAATTCCAAGCTTAAGCAAATTTGAAATTGTGGTAATTGTGTTAAAGAGAAAGCTATGCCGAGTGTTTCTCGCTAGGATTTTTTTAATTTATTTTTGGAATTAGTTGCTTGAAGCAAATTTTCCAATTCGCGTGCTTTATGTCACGTCCGCAATAATATATAGATTTTTGCAAAAAATTCTTTCATTCGCTTTCTTAAATATTGTATACTTTTTATTCAGTTTGTTTATACATAGAGTTGTCTTCCTTTATTTTATCGCTTGATTAGCCTTGATTCCTGTTGTGTTATATTGATTATTTTAATTTTGCTTCTCATTTCCTTTTCCTGTTAAATTATTCCCATAAAGGACCCCACCCCCAGTCTTCTTACTTCTGTTTACATCTTATAATTTACAATTGTCACATTGTTCAGACACAAAAAAAAATTATATATATATATATATATATCCATTAAAAGAAATAAATTGTACAGCTATTTAGGTTACTCGTTTGTCATCGAATTAGTCATTGATGACTGAAAGGAAATGAGCCGTCTCCAACAATGGAAATCAATGGGCCCATTCAAGATGAAGTTTGTGTGCACGATTTTGTTAGATACAAAGAAGGACGACGGAGACCAGTATACAGCGGGTGTGGGAGTGAGGTTTATACTTTGTATAATAAGAATATAGTAAGAAATAGAGAATGAACGAACTGTTGTGGTGGCCCAGGGTAGAAGAATGGTGAAACGATAAAATCTTCGTTTCCTTTTAACTGCGGCGCGCGCGTTCCTCTCCGTCCCCTTTCTAACTATCATCATCTTATTCTACTGCCCCCAGTTAAACTGTGGGAAGGGGACAAATGATAACCTTTAACCAACCATACTCCCCTCTGGGCAGCAGTACTTCATCCACCAACCAAACTGCTGTTAGGTTGCATCGGCGAGTCAAATTTCTTGGTCTGTGCCTTTTGCCAAATTGGGTTCCCTCCAGCCCCTGCTCTTGGTAAACAAGGAATTCTTCCTCCTCTGCTTCCCTCGCTTGGTTGCCCCCAGGATGACAATATTCTCTCTTTTTCCTTATTATTTCTTTTACTTTTGTTTTTCTACTCTTTCTTTTTTTTTTTTAATATAAAAATGAAGTTTACACACAGTTATTAGTTTTTTTTTTTAAAGTACCTCAGTTTTAATTACTTTTTTTTTTATCATTATTATTATTATTATTAAAGCTAATAAACTGGGAAATGTTGCTTGGTCTCTTATCTTCTTTTATATTATTATCATTCTTTCCGTTCATTCTCATTCTTTATATTTATTCAAAGGAACAATAAAAAAAATGGACGAAAAATGACTTTTTTCGAACGAAAGAACAGTAAAAAGAAACTTCACATTCATTTCTTGACGTTTCGTAATATTTCTGTAATGAGAATTTTACAATTTGTTTCCCCTCCAGCAAATAAAAGCAGCAACCAGGACATCTTTTAAAATTAACATTTGTGTTCACTTCTTTTATATCTCCTTATATATTTGACAACACAAAAAAATTTTATATTCATTTACTTGTTTATTATTCTCCCCCACCCACTTTTTTTTTTATAAAGTTTTACGAGCTTTTGTGACATTTGTTTACAACCAGTCTGGTTTACATTATTACACTATGTAAAAACATTAGAATTCTTATATAAAATATTTCTTATAAAGACAAATTGTTTGGGCTTGAAAAACATGTGTTTACTTTTAAAATGAATGAATCTCTTTATTTATTTATCGACACTTTTATGTGTATATACTTCTTACTTTCATTTACTTCTAAAGAAGAATTATAATTATGTTTAAAAGATTTTTACCATCACATCTACTTAGATACAACCACCACTACGAAGGCTTCGCGCAAAAAAAAAAAACATGAACCGGAAGCACAGCTTTAGTGAATTTTTAAAAAATATTACTACAGGACCATTTACAGGAACACTTATATATACAGGAACACTTCAAGCTTTGGGAAATCAAAATTAATGAAACAAAATGTACACATGTAACATTCACCTTCAGACGATCAAACTGTCCGACTGTGTATATTAATAATACTCCTACACCACATGAAAAAGACATCCGAAACCTTGTACTCTACCGAGATATACGCTTGAGTTGGAACACACACGTAACGAAAACTTGACAGTCAATGAAAACCAGATACTTCCTAGTAAAAAGCTTATTTGACAAAAGATCTAAATTAAACTGGAAAAATAAAGTTCCAAATCTACAAATCCATAATAAGACCATTATGGACCATGCATACTACAAGAACTGGGGAACTGCCAAACCGATACACACACAATAGATACAAGCCATCAAGAACAAGATACTGCGAATAATCACACAATGCCCATACTATGGGTGTTTCTAACATGATGCTACATACTGAAGCTATAGACGACCCCATTTGTACACGACTTAACACAACAATTGTACAATAGATTCTACAGTGTAACGGCAAGAGAGAGAGCCAAGCCCGACCGAGAGAAAAACAGACTCTCTCTGGTACTCTCTCACTTAAGCAGGCTAGAGTTGGAGAACCTGATATAAAAGCCGTGGAGCCCTAGTACCTCATGCTTAATCCAGTTCAATAACATCGTCATCGTTGTCATACACTCTACTCTACTCCTTTTTATTCTATAAAATCATTACCGTCCAACGTCCCAGTGCAGTTTGTGTACGCTTATAGCTATATTATAACAGTATCTTCATATCTCGTCTAATTAATCAATCCCAAAAGAGAGAAAGCTAAGCCCGACCGAGAGAAAACAGACTCTTCGGTACTCTCTCACTTTAGCAGGCTAGAGTGGGGAGAACCCGTATATAAGTCAGTGAGATTTCTAGACATGGATCTATCAATCTATCAGTTTCAACATACATCGCATCGTGTCATAACTCTACTCTATTCCTTTATTCTATAAAATCGTTACAGTCCAGTGCAGTTTGTGTACGCTTATAGCTATATTATAACAGTATCTTCATATCTCGTCTAATTAATCAATCCCAAAAGAGAGAAAGCTAAGCCCGACCGAGAGAAAACAGACTCTTCTGGTACTCTCTCACTTAAGCAGGCTAGAGTGGGGAGAACCCGTATAAGTTCAGATGAGATTTCTAGACCTGATCTATCAATCTATCAGTGTCCCACAAACATACTCGCATCGTGTCAATAACTCTACTCTATTCTTTTTATTCTATACAAATCATTACATCCAGTGCATGTTTGTGACGCGTATAGCTAGATTATAACAGTGTCTTCCCATCCTCGTCTAATTAATCAATCCCAATTTCTCTCCTCATCAACTCCATTATATACAGCAAACTAGGAACCCACACAAAACTGTCTTCCCTAAACATTCCTGGGAATCCTCCCAGACGTTTGAAGCGCCAGTGGCCAAGGGACCTCCTGTCACAGGAAGAGGAGTAACAAGACCAGGAAGAGGGGCATTGGCCACCTCCTTCAAGCCTTCAAGCCACATGTATCTATGCTCATATTTAATAATTGTAATATTACAGATTGTAAATGTAAATCAACAACAACAACAAATTTTTTTAGTTCTTTGCAATTTATTTGTAAATGACTTAAATGATTTTCTTCAAATTTCGTATAATTATGTACACAAACACGCAAAAATACTTGATCACTTTTATTTGAAAAAATTTCCCGGCTAAATTGATTTTTAAGGGGATTTTGTGGGAAGAGTAGCGCTAAGCTTTCCTCTAAAGTACCACACTTCAGTGTAAATAAACTGGGCATTTACCACCTATATAATATGAATTCACATAACAAGCATTGATAGAATTTCAAATTTGAAGAAAAACGGCTAAACTGATTTTTGGCGAATTTACTGAATAGGTTTTTGAGTTTTTATGGGGAGGAATATTTCTCGAAAAGGGCCTTTACTCAATTACCCCTGGAGGAAGCGTATTGTGAGGCAGGGGGGGGGGGGGTGGGGGGGGGGGGCATTTTTTGAATGTTGCCCGGCAGAAGCTTTGTGATTACGTTACTCTCTCTACAAACTCCTCTCTACATCAGTATCATATAAGTAACTGTAATACAAAGGCAAACTGTAATCTTTAGTATTAACTGTATGACGCCTTATTAATCGCTCGTACCTCAGTACATGTAGACATACTTTTTTCAAAAAGACAAGCGACCAAACTGGTCATTTCACCAGGATCCATACAGTGATCGAACACAGTTACTGAATCACATCCGAAATTATTAGCATATATACCAATTCTCTTAATTCTAAAGAGTAGGAATAACTGCTTAAATACAATTTTAAATTATCATAAGTTGGATTCATATCCCTTATTACAGTTATATTATGCAACGCCTTAGCATCTAAACCAAAACCATAACCATATTTCAAATTACGTGGTTTCAGTATAAAATGACGGTACAATGCTAGCTTGTTTGTACCTTTCTTAAAATTCTTATAAGCATATTTACGTCTTCGTCACAACTTTCTTCTTCTTGCGTAAGTTCTTTTAATATTAAACTTAAAACCTCGGCTTCTAGCTCGTAATCTACGCCTGGCCAAGGGGTGAAATCTCTTTGAGCTTGTCCTCCACCTTGACCATCTTCTTCGAAGGGGCAACGGCATGTATGATACTCACTCTATTTAAAAAAAGCCAAATCACAAGGAGGTTCATCATTAGATATAAAAATAATTAAGTACTCATACTTGATCATAAGATCTAACTCATACTTCTTTTTTAAACAAAATGTCTCTCCAGCCATTAATAACTTTAATTTAAAATAGGGATAGTTATCCTGGTTTATTGTACAAACTGAAAAAATGTCTTCCCTCTACCTATTTCCTCATCCTGCGTCCCTATTTATCAGGAAGGTTCTTTCAAGTCAGTCGTGGCACAGCAGTCTCTTCCTTTTCATCAGTGGGGGCAGGGGTGCCGCAGGGGAGTATACTTGGTCCCGTCCTTTACACAGTGTACACATCAGACATACCTACAAATCCATCCACATTACTTTGTACATATGCAGACGGACGACACAGCCATACTCGCAACAAGTGCAGACATCACATCAGCTTCACACAATTTATAGACACATTTAAATACAATAGAATCATGGGCAAAAAAGTGGCGAATTAAAATGAACCCACAAAAATGCCAACATGCCACGTTTACTCTCCGGCGGGGTTCCTGTCCTCCAGTCTTCTTCAATCACAATC
>JAAEAF010012659.1:0-14716 GCA_011037195.1 Triatoma infestans
AAATTAATTAGAAATAAATTGATGGCAAAAATTCTGAGTTTTAAGAAAATTAGTAAACCCGAAGTGCGCTTTTTACTGAACAGTTTTTTCAGTTTTCAACGAATTTCATTAAATTTGGTACACAAACTATAAAATTTGTCAATTATAATTTTGAGAACTGGAGTAAGAGAAAGTTGTGTGAGTGTTTCACACCAGATTTTTTTATTAATAATACTATGGAATGGCTTTGATTAATTTATTTATTATTCTGAGTCTATATAAGGTGAAATGTAATTTATTTAAAGAGAGTTATAGTTGCAAAGTTAATAGATTATAATTTAGTTTTTATTTTCTTAATTATTCAATTATTCTTATTGTTTTACAGTGCTTTATCTTTTATTTTTTGTTTTTCTATTTTCTTTCAATACTTTCCGACTTGACAGAAGATGGATTATTACATGTCTTCTATTATTAATCATGTCTGATTATTAACTCATTTTGTATATTTCTTTATGTTGAGCCAGAATTTACATGTAAGTAAGTCAAAGTAGATTATACACTACATCAAAGTAATATTCATTACAAATTATCTAGGCTAGGGATTAGCTGATTAGTAGCGCGTGGGACACTCATATTGAGATTCCCCTGGTTTGATATTCCAGTGCTGCCCTGTAGATTTTGTACTTCCCAAAAGCCCAGTTCACTTTTCGATCATGGACAGTGTTGGCTGTAGCGAAAAATTACTGTCGGAGGCCGGAATGCACTGAGAAGGCTCCAGGCGTCACAGACCATAGATACTGACAAGCCTTAAAAAAAAATAATAATAATTTTAATTAAAAAAATTAAAATATAAAATTAAAAATAACTTTAAATTTCATAGACCAAGCAATCCACCAAAGTATTTTTTACTTTCTTTTACTAACTCCTCACGCGTTGGTCTAGATGCTGCCTTTCGTGCGAGTGTTCAGGGTTCGATTATCGTGAGGGCAAAGTCGGTGTTGACCCAGCATCGTGATGAAAAGTAAGAAGCTACAAGTTAGTAGCCCCCTAGGTAGCGAAGGCCGGAACTAAACGGCGTGGGAACTGCGGCGTGCTTACCACACATCACCCTATTCAAATCGCCGTCTGGCAAGCCTTGGTCCTTCATGGACTGTTGAGGGTTTTTTTCTCTTACTAACAATAATAAGAGGAAGGATTACGATTGTGCCAAATTTTCCAGAACGAGTTTTCACTGGAAATACATGTTTTTGAGGTCCTCTGAGTCCAAAAAAAATGTTTTTTAGAAAATGGTCTTTATGTGTGGGTGTGTGAGAAAAGAATATCTCAAAAACGAAAAGTTGCATGAAGCTCATTAGTTCATGCAGTGGTCTTCCGTTTAGGCATAACCACCGCATCAGGCACACAGATTTTGGATATAATCCATTAACGAGAAGTACCACTTTACAAAATGACTTTTTCAGTTTTTTATGATTTTCCCAAAACCGGCTCCAACGATTTTCTTCAAACTTATTATATGAACTACTCATTCAAAGAGCTACATCTTCTATTTGAAACAGTTCTTCTGGTAAATTCATTTAAGGGCACTTTTGGGGGAGAGATGAGGTTATGGTTTAAACTGAAGTGCTATTTCAGTTCAACAATATGCCATACAATTCAGTCATCAAAAATATTAATTTGAAAAAAAAATATAAATACTGCAAAAAATCGTTACTTATAATATTTTATTTACTGTTTTATATGGTTCATGTGAGCTATATAGAAATATCTCAGAATTTTCATTGTATTATTTAAAAAGAAGGCAAAAGAGAAGTAGATGGAAATGTAAATCTAATGTAAGTCCGCCATTTTATATTTGGCAGTTTATACCAGTGGGACAAAATAAAACTGATGTTAAACACCGACAAAATTTTTTTAAAGGAATTCATAATTTTCAGTTAAAAAAAAAAACTATTCAGTAAAAATATCCATTTTCACGTATTGAGGTCCCCTGAGTCCAAAAAAATGGTTTTAAAAAATGGATTATGTGTTGTATTAGTGTGTGTGTGTGTTGTTTTTTTTTAAACCTTTAATTTCTGCATGCTCCATAAAATATACTACATGCATTTCAATTCAGCAATATTCAGCAATATCTATAAACATTAATAATATTAACTGCAAATTTTTTATGGCTTGAAATTAATTTTGTATCAAGTTAAATACAAGTTAGCAAAGTAAATTATCTAAATCCAGGCTAAATATGAAACGCTGGAAGTATTCAAAAAAGGTCATCACTAATTAGCTGAGGCTTAGTAGGTGGCCAACAGGTGCCAGAAAGAATGACAGACTAAATAAGTCGTGCTCGTTCTCTTTTGAAAATTGGGCAGTTGAAGATGATGTGGTGCCAAGTCTGCGGACTTATAAGATCGCAAGAGCACTCCGATCTGTCAAGGATTCCAAACCGATGAAGATACACTTTAGTTCTGCCATGTCCTGAGAGTGTCAGTGTGCCATAACCTGTGTCAGTTTAAAATGGACTCGCAGCGATGATCTCCTTCTCCGACTCTATGGTCGGAAAGAACTTCTTTGTGAGAGAACTTTTCTGGCAATCTGTCCAGAGCCTCTTCCATTCTGGTATTCTAACTGCCGCTAATTTCCTATGAACGTAAGTGTATGGAACTGATGTGTATATCACAGGAAGGCGAAAATCCATTGCAGCCTATTTCATTGCCTTCTCTTCCAAACATGAGATTTGACCCATGTAAAACCAACACTGAAATCATTATTTTCAACAAATTTCAGTTTTACACTAACTTTTGTTATTAAAAAGCATGCTAAATTCGGCCCTTTTTAATGCAGACCAGGCCGATCCCTGGACACACACTTTTTTAAATTTTATGAGTTTTTTAAAAAAGAAAAAGTTTTGTGGTGTGGTTTATGTGTATGTGAACAGCTAGCTCTGTATTGGAATCAGTTGTCTTGGGAATCGGAGTTGAAGTGAGGAGTAAGTGATTGTTAGTTAGAGAGTTTTAGAGAGTTGTTATTCGAAATACGAACTACTGATTTATGAAAATAAACTATATTTTAACAAATAATTTAAAGTGTTTTGAAATAGATAAGCTAAGATAACAATTGTGAATGAATATAAGAATTATGAAATGATTAATAAATATTAAAGAAAGTGTTTAAAACCTTGAATAGGGACGCGCTCGCAATGTGTGAAACTTAACTGACATGAACTGCTGTCTAACTGACTGATAACTGGTAACTGATGTATAACTAGTTGCTTGACTGACAGAATACTGCTTTGTAAATGATCCCCTCCTCCAGTGGGGCGACGTTTATATTCGCATCACTCACACATCGGCTGATGTGTAAGTACGTGCCACACTAAGACATCTTCCGTAGTATATTGACCTCGGTAGTTAACAAAGGCTGGGGTGGCGACGCTTGTTAACAGGTGGTGGCCAGGTGACATTGACCCTTGTATGAAGGAAATACAGGCCAGGTGTACATTGACCCTTGTATGAAAGGGTTTTGCCGGCGGCGGTTCTTTTGACTGTGTATTGACCCCTGTTTGAAAAGGTTTTTTCCGGCGATTCTTTAGACTGTATATCGACCCCTGTTAGAAAAGATTTTGCCGCGATTCTTGACCTGGCTGGCTGGCTGGAACCACTAGTTATAATGTTTAGATTTATTTATTATTTAAAAATTATATCTTCTTTCTTCTTGCCATCACATCACAGCTCACAAACGAAAAATCACAGAAAGTTAAAAAAATTGATATTCCGTTTTAGGTATCATCATGGGATCCCGAGTTATCTGTCAAAATTTCTCTACCGGAAATACCGCTTTACTGATTTTTTAAAATTTTTTTTGCGATTTTTTTCGAAAATGACTCCAACGATTTTACACATAATAAGAGCTATAATTTTTATTTGTAACATTTTTTGGGGGAAAATTCATTGAAGGCTGTTTTTTGGGAGGGGGGAACGATTAGGGTTATGTTTTCTCATAAAGTACTATTTCCGTTTATAATACAATTCTATCATCTAAATAACATTAATTAAAATGTCGCCAAAATTCCGACTTTGAAGAAAATGGTTGACCGGAAATGGTGTTTTTTACTGAACAGTTATTTTTTCCAGTTTTCTTCGTTTTTCTCCTTAAGAACACGCTTGAAATTTGGTGCACTAACGATGAATACGGAAATCTATGAGAATCTGTTTGAAAATTGTTTTTGCGAGAAAATTCATTTAATGAAGTTAAAGCGAAGAGGGAGAAATTATGCTTTCCTCAAACAAGTCACGTTATTAAGTAGAGATTCTCTCCAGAGAGAAACACTTTATTCGTAAAAAATTTTCAGTGGGGCTGCTCGACAATGTCAAGTTGCTAACACACAGCTAACCAATCAATCGAACTGACATAAACAAAGAAAGAGGAAACAATACATTATTACACAGATTAAATCATGAAACAGATAATTTTGTTTTGTTATTGTTTTCCACTTTTCGACAACAGACGTGTGTGCGCAAAGTCTAACTGTAGATGTGGTGGTTAATGATGGCTAGAGAGTCTATAATAATCTCCTCCGTTAGCCTCGGCAATATATTCGGGTCTATACCGACCTCGTCCAGAATTCCACCGTTTTCTTTGGAATAGTCCCCCGAGCACCGAACCATAGACCACGCACTTTATAGTCCCGTGCCCCAAACATATCTCTATACTTCTCGAAGAGATATGCAATACATTTGCTATAAATGGCACGCTTTTCTGTGTCGACCTTATCCCCCTGCTGTGGATCGTTATTTTCATAACGCACCGTCGGATCAATGATGTACGCTAGTCTGCTGTCCCTTTTAAAGGCCACTATATCTGCATATCGCGCAGAGCCCTCATCATCAACAGCGTACACTTCCTCAAAGCAGATATAATCAAGAGCCCTAAGAGACTCTGCGATCGCGTGCTTGACCCTGTGATGCCGCCTAGTCACGAGGAGCATATTGTGTGGACAATTTTCGAGCACATGTGAAGGTGTTTCGTTCTCTCTACCGCATTTGCGGCAGAGGGGTCCAATATCTCCTGCTGAACTCGTGACAACTTTCCGGAAAAATACTATCAAGATAGTACTTGCATGTAATTATATTTTAGTCGAAACAAAAAAAATAGCGCCAAGATCAAACCACAATTATACATGAAATCTAACCCATATCGGCTAAGAACTAACTTCCGGAAAAATGTTACAATCGATTGTTATCAATTAATGTTTTATTTATTTATTTTAAAAGTAAAAGTACATTAATGTTTTATTTATTATAAAATTAAAACAAGTGAACTTTTAGTGAGAATTATAAGTTTGTAGAATATTTGTCAATGATAATTCTGTAAACTGCAGTTAGAGAAAGTTGTGTGAGTGTTTCACAAGAGATTTTTTTTTTTTTTTTTAATAATCGTTAAAAGGATAATATATACTCTCTAAACTTTCAGTTCCAATATAGGTATCTTTTATTGGAGTAGATTGAACTATTAATTTGACATACTGTAGATTTGAAAAAGCGAGTAATCGAATTATTGCAAGTTACTAACATCATTGATTGGCACTAGAATAACTAACTTTGCAAATGGCATGGAATGTATTAGTTATTGTAAACTAATTGGTCGTCGTTGACAGTGTGTATCATTGGAAAAAAAAAAATTACCCAAAAGTAGAGAAAATAAAAAATGGTCATAAATAAAACACTAGACATTATTATTATTTTCTCACGGCCTTTATTACAATTCTAATTACCAACTTGCATTGTTTACTAAATATTTATTTAGCCTAGTATAATGGGATTACCGGTAACGTGTCAAGCCAACAAGCTGCGTCAATCCACCACAAAAACTTTATGATTCTAGCCGTATCAGAAAAAATGTTCTATCTACCTAAAATAATGAAAGGAGAAGTTACAGAGTAGTGGGTGGAGTTGAGAAACTTATATAAATGCTCACTACTCTCAAACTCGCTCTCATTTATAGTAAACTAATTCAAACCACTTCACTCACGTCTACATCAAGAAATTATATACTATCACTCTACCGCCAGTACAGTCTACCACTTATTTCACGCTACCATACTCTTTGGTAGTTGAACAGTGTAATGGTTACTTGTTCAATATTCACAGTGTTCAGTCAGCGTACTTTTTTCACATAACATTTTCTTTGTCCAACACCACAAAAAAACACTTTACTACACCTAGCATAAATATAGTGATGTGTACTCAGCAAATACAAGATAGTAACTTGCATATAATTATATTGTAGTCGAAACAAAAAAAATAGCGCCAAAATCAAACTACAATATTATACATAAAATCTAACCCATATCGACTAAGAACCAACTTCCGGAAAAATGTTACAATCGATTGTTATCAATTAATGTTTTATTTATTTATTTTAAAAATTAAATTTTTACTTTCTCTTAATGCCTAGACAATGGATAGTCTGTGTGTGTGTATGTGAACAGCACAGCTCAAAAACGAAAAACTTATCTTTCTGCTATTTTCACTAAAACGACTCGAACTATTTTCTTTAAACATGGAATGTGAACTACACATATAAAAAGCTGCAACTTTTCATTGTAACATTTCTTCTGGTAAAGTCATTTAAAAGGGCTTTTAGCGGAGACGTGGGGTTATGTTTTTCTCTAAAGTGCAATCACAGTTGATTATACAAATCTACCATCCAAACAAAATGAATTAGTAATAAATAGATTGTAAAAATTCCAAGTTTCAAGGAAGTTAATTAGTAAACCGGAAATGCGTTTTCACTGTACGATTTTTTTCAATTTTTGCAATTTTCACCATAAACAAACTGACGAGTTGCATTAAATTTAGTATAAAGTCAGACGTTAAAATTATATATAGTAGATGTTCACGCGGTAATGGCCAGAGGAGTTTCTAAAGAAAAAAGCCTATTTTTTAGGCGGGCTTAACGTCCAACTACCAAATTAGGTGTCGGGGACGGAGGCGAAGCACCTACTACTTTACTATTAACATTTTTACTTTCTCTCACTCCTAGTAAGAGGAAGGATTGTAACGTGTCCAAAATTTTCGATATTGTTTGTCGCAGCCCCGGAAATATCCGTTTTGAGGTCCGCTAGTCCAAAAAAAGTGTATTTTAGCAAATTGGTGGTGTGTGTGTGTGTGTGTGTGTGTGTGTGTGTATGTATGTATGTGGACCCGCATAGCTCAAAAACGAAAAATTGTAGAAAGTTCAAACTTGATATTACGATTAGGTATCACCATGGGATCTGACGGTGCGTTATGTGTCAATATTCCTCAACCGGAAGTACCACTTTACTAGTTGTTTTTTTTACGTTTTTGCGATTTTCTCAAAAATGGCTCCAACAATTTTCTTCAAACATTATATATCAGCTACATATACTAACAGCTACAACCTTTATTTGAAACATTTCTCCAGAAAAATTCATTTAAGGGTGGGGGTAGGTTTTCATCTAAAGTGCTATTTCAGTTTAGTAGACAATTTTGCCTTCTCAATAGTGTTAATTAGAATTAAATATGTTGTTGAAATTCCGAGTTTGAAGAAAATCAAATAACCGGCAGTGCGTTTACATTACCACTTTACTAAATGATTTTTTTACTTTTTTTGCGATTTTTTCAAAAATGTCTCCGACGATTTTTTTGAAACTTCATATATAAACTACACATATAATGATCTACAACTTTTGTTTGAAACCATTTCTCTGGCGAAATTCATTTAAGGGAACTTTTAGGGGAGGGATGGGGTTACAGCTTCCTCTAAAGAGCTATCATAGTTGATTATACAATTCTACAATCCGAACAAAATTAATTAGAAATAAATAGATGGCAGAAATTCCTAGTTTCAAGAAAATTAGTAAACCGGAAGTGCGCTTTTACTTGAAACCCATGTTTTTCACGAATTCTTAAATTTTGGCACACCGCAAACTACAAAATTTGTCAATTATAATTTTGAGAACCTACGAGTAAGAGAAAGTTGTGTGAGTGTATCACACCAGATTTTTTAAACAAATATAAAATTTAACAGTTATACGCTGGACTCGAACTGCGGTCCTCCCACTTACAAGTCCATGCTCATAACCACTACACCAACACCCGCCCCAAAATTTAGTATACTAACTATAAAATTTTGTCAATCACAATTTTGAAAACTAGAGAAAGCGGAAGTTGTGTGAGTGTTATCACACCAGATTTTTTATATATATCAAGCGTTCAGTTTTAAGTAAACATAGTAGAAAAATTTAACTGAGTTTACACTATGAATTAATTTAAAATTAAAATTTTGTAACAAAGGATAAATAATATTACATACAATTTTGAAACTAAAACAGTACAAAGAATAAACAATCAGAAAATAATAGTAATCTTCTTAAACCGATCATTTCTTTTGTATATTGTGTTACAACAACATGTGTTTGGTTGTAAAGTTTTGTTTGGTTTAACTAACTCTTTGTGAGTTGTAAAGTAAACTCCCAGGATAATGGCTTGAAAGCTGTTGGCAAGAATTCTTCATTGTTAGCTGTAGGCTAATCAAATTTATTGCTTCCGGTGTTCAAATCAATAAATGTAGGCTTTATTGTTCCGATGTTCAAAAGAAATTTTAAAATGTACTTAAAGAGCCCATTAGGTTTAAATCATTTTAGAATTAGTTAATCTTAGGATGTGTTCGAACATTTGTTAAAAGTATAGCACTCCCAGACGACAATATATAGCCTTGTAGTATAGGTTACTAATAGCCTCCATAATTAGTTATTAATGTAATTATCATGAACGCTATTATACATATATACATATAATTGCCTTTGGTTTTGCTTATATTTATCATTATATGCTCTAGTAGAGTAAGGGGTGGCACAAAACAATATTCCATGCTCCCATCCCCTCGTTAATTAGATCAATGAAATAAGAGGGTATGTGTGGGGAGATAGTTGAAAACCTAGTGCTGGAACCTGCACTGCTGGACAAGGTACAATGTGTGGTTGCCACATAGAACAATATGTGCCATCCCAGATGGAGGGGCGCTAATGACCACTATAGTTGATTCCCCCCTCCCACCGAAGTAATAATATTTTAACCATGAGCGATTGAATATGTGGAATGCTCCACAATGCTGGATAACATCTGTGATTTTATAAGTCGTCGTAGCATGCATAATTTTACTTTCTCTTACTCCTAGTAAAGAGCAAGTATTGCAATCGTGTCAAATTTCCGATATCGAGTTTTCAACGGAAATATCCGTTTTGAGATCCCCTGAGACCAAAAAAGTGGTTTTTAGCAAAAGGTCTGGTATGTGTATGTATGTGAACAGCATAGCTCAAAAAACGAAAAACCGTAGAAAGTTGAAACTTGATATTCCGTTTAGGTATCACCATGCGATCTGACTGTTACGTTATCTGTCAAAATTCCTCAACCGGAAGTACCACTTTACTAGTTGATTTTTTTGTTACTTTTTTGCTTTTTTCTCAAAAATGGCTGCGACGCTTTTCTTGAAACTTTATATATAAACTAAACCTACAGAGATCTACAACTTTTGTTTAGAACATGTCTCTGGAAAAATTTAGGCAGTTTTAGGGGAGGGGTGGGGTTATGTTTTTCTATAAAGTGCAATGTACAATTCCACCATCCAAACAAAATTAATTAGAAATAAATAGATGGCCAAAATTCCGAGTTTCACGAAAATTAGTAAACCGGAAGTGCGGCTTTTAGTGAACAGTTTTTTTTTTTTTAGTTTCCGACGAATTTCATTAAAGTTTGTACACAAACTATAAAATTTGGCAATTATAATTTTGAGAACTGGAGTAAGAGAAAGTTGTATCAGTGTTTCACACCAGATTTTTTTTTTTTTTTATGTTCCTGACCAGTTTCGGATATTCATTCATCATCAGAGTAAGGCTAATCAAGTTTGTGTAGCAGAGTTGAAGTACGTCAATGTTTCCGTAACGCACTGCACTTGTCTATTGTGATGGATGAAAATCTGAAACCGGTCAGGAAGATAAAAAAAAAAATCTGGTGTGAAACACTCACACAACTTTCTCTTACTCCAGTTCTCAAAATGATAATTGAAAAATTGTATAGTTTGTGTACCAAATTTAATGAAATTCGTCGAAAAGTGAAAAAAACTTTCAGTAAAAGCGCACATCCGGTTTACTAATTTTCTTGAAACTCGGAATTTCAGCCATCTATTTATTTCTAACTAATTATGTTTGGATGATAGAATTGTATAATGAACTAGGATAGCACTTTGATGAAAATCTAACCCCACCCCTCCCCTAAAAGTGCTCTTAAAAGAAATTTCTCAGAGAAATGTTTTAGATAAAAGTTGTAGATCTTTGCATGTTTAGTTTATATATGAAGTTTCAAAAAAATCGTCAGAGCCATTTTTGAGAAAATTGCGAAAAAGTGAATAAATCATTTAGTAAAGTGGTAAAGTAAACGCACTTTCGGTTATCCAATTTTTTTCTAACTCTGAATTTCAACAACATATTGTAATTCTAATTAACATTATTTGAGGCAGAATTGTCTAATCCACTGAAATAGCACTTTAGATGGAAACCTGAACCCCACCCTCCCCCAAAATCCTTCAATGCATTTTCCCAGAGAAATGTTTCTAATAAAAGTTGTAGCTCTTTGTATGTGTGGTTGATGTTTAATGTTTAAAGAAAATCGTCGGAGCCATTTTTGAGAAAATCGCAAAAAAGTAAAAAATCCAACTAGTAAAGTGGTACTTCCGGTTGAAGAATTTTTACAGATAACGTACAGTCAGATCCCATGGTGACCTCTAAACGGAATATCAAATTTCAACTTTCTACGATTTTTCGTTTTTGAGCTATGCTGTTCACATACATACATATACACACACGGACACACACACACACACACACACACACAGACCATTTGCTAAAAAACCACTTTTTTTGACTCAGGGGACCTCAAAACGGATATTTCCGGTGAAAACTCGATATCGAAAATTTGACACGATTACAATACTTCCTCTTACTAGGAGTAAGAGAAAGTAAAAATATGCATGCTACGACAGATAAAATCCCAGATGTAACCATGAGTGCTTTGTAAAAAAAAAAAAATTAAGCATTGTATGTAAAACAAACGTAGAAAGCTCAAGCTTGATTTGTTTTTGAGAAGATATTATGTCAAGGGTAAGAGGTTACAAATAAAATCCATCAAACAATGCGAGTTTACAATATAGAGTTTTGATTTTTTTGGGAATTTTCTCGAAGACGGTGACAGTGATTTTGTATTTTCTCTTACTAACAACATGAGGAAATATTGCGATCGTGCCAGATTTTTGAAATTGAGTTTTTATTGAAAATGCACGTTTTGAGGTCCCCTGAATACGAAAACAATGTTTTAAGCGAATGGTCTGTTTGTGTGTGTGTGTGTGTGTGTTATAGCAAATATTATAAATTAGACAGAAAGAGAAAAACTAAATTTTATTACAAAAATGGCATAAATTTGGGCGTCATCTTGCCATTAGGAAAACAACGGCACCTTGAGTGTGCAAAGCTGTAAGCCATTGTTTGTTTGTTTTTTTTTTTAGAAATTTTATTTGACACTATAATGTTACTATTAAAAAAAGAAAAATTTTTTTTATTGAATGAACATGTTTTTTTTGTAATATATATTTTTGTTTAATTGTTTATTTGTCATGCTAAACTCATAGACATTTAATTCATAGTCTCACGCCACTACTACCAATCTAACAATTAAAATCTATTTTATACATGGTATTTTTACATTCACATAGCCTAATATCTTTAAACTTCCATGTATGTTATGAGATACACACTGAAACTATAAATATAGTGTGGATCCAAAATCATTCACATGGCAGCTAAGGTGTTAAATCTATGGATATTTCTATTTATTTTGATTTTATTCTATTATTCATAAAAGCTAAGGAGAAACATTGCCCTGGTTACAGCGCATTGTCTTTTAAGGAAACATCTACATAGTGTAATGGGATCCAAAGAGAGGGATCCATAGCAGAGAGAGACATATTAAGTACACAGAATCACTCTCTAGCTTAGGTCAGACTAGACTGGGAGAAACTGTTTAAATACAGCTACGGGGTAGTCTACCGGGAGTCTTGCAGCAGTGTTCACACAGCAGTCACAGCGCGTCAACATCCTTTCTCTTTCTCACCCCCTAAATCTCACACTACGATTTTATAAATTTTAGTGTAAAGTCCAGGCAGCTTGTGCTACTTTTCTATTATACAGTTTCAGCTTTATTTCTAGTTCATTTATCTATCTAACAACCCAATATCTCTCTATCTCATACTTATTATAATAGTATAAGTCTTCCTTGTGGATCCACTCTGTAGCAAATGTGGCCAGGACGATGTGACACCGTTTTACCTTCTTGGAGAAGGTGCGTGCACTATACTCAATAAGATGATTCCACAAATTTGGCACATGTTACCGTTTGGTGCCAAATCTGAGATTTGAAATCTCTCTCACTTCAGCTCTGGCGTTTTTTTTTTGTTTTTTTTAAATGAGACATAGCTGATGTTAGTCGTCTTTCAAGCGGGGCATAATGGGCCCAATGAAGGCCTATGAGCTGAATGTCCCTAGGGAGGCCCCGACTTCCAGATTAGATTATTAATTTATAAATTTGGTTAGGCTCTAATTTTATTTCTGTTCAATTAAATTTAAATTGTGTTGATGATATTGAATAACCACAAATCATAACTCACATAATATGGCATACAACTCAAATGTAAGATCCCAAATTTTCGTATAAAATAATTAAAAAAAGAAAGAGATTTTAAATCTAATAGAATAATAAAAAGTTTCAAACAATGTAATGATTCAACATTACAACGAAATGTATTACATGTAATATCAATTATGGAATATATAATCGATAAAAATAAAATGCTCATATTGTTGGATACTTCGGTCTGAAAATAAAAAATAAAAATAAAAATAAAAAAAAATAGGGTAAAAGAATAAATTAAAAATTTGACCTAAATATTTTGTCTGAAATTAACGATAAAAAAAAAATAAAAAAATAAAAAATTCATTATTAAAAAAAAAAATGTTTAATTAAGGTTGGTATTTTCTGAAAGACATTTTTTGTTTTTGTTTTTTGTTTTTCACTCTCTCTTAATCAAAATTAATTTATTTTAAACTTTAATTATTTTGAAAATGACATTGAAATGTTTAAACGTAAAAAAAAGGAAAAAGGATGTTTACATAAAACGAAGCAATATTGAAAGCTATTTGGATGTTTATAATTATACAACCAACACATTAAATAATAAATAATAACCTAGAAATATTTAATAAAAGAATTAATTATTTTATTGGTAAATAAAGTGGTTAATCCATTTTAATTGTTATTCATTAGCAATTAAACACTAATCTTAACAGAACAAAAACATTAAATTTATTACTAGTTATTATGTAGAGGGAACTTGGGAGTCTTAGTTATTAACAGAGAGAGAGATAGATAGAGTGTGAGAGAGGTAGAAGTGGGCCTCTATTTTCCTATTTAATGCGCACATTTCCAATTCAGGTTCAAGAGTTAGTGTTAGCTACCTTACAGCGCTTTCCATTTGCCTTCAAGCCCCCATGAGAAATACTCAACATTGAATACTAACATATCTATGGTAACCAAGAAGAAGTACAATAGGTTCTCGCGACCCCTAGAGAAAGCACTATCATCTGTTTATTTATTTCCGACATACCATGATGACTTGCATAATATCAACATATTATACTACGTAAATAATTTGATTACACATATGGATAAATAATAATTAACCAATTTAAAATGTATAAACCAAGAAAAAATAAAAAAATAATAATTAAAAGTAACTATTAAAATACAAAGATTTGTTTTTATTTAACCAATAAAATAAATAATAAAGTTAAATAATAAAACAATAAACAATAATGTTAAAGAATTAAACAATAAACTAGCATAGTTTTTTTTTTTTGGACGTGATTTTTTTAACGATGCAATTATTTAAATATTTACATAAATAAAAACAAATTATAAGATGTTTATACGGTAATGACCAGAAGAGGGATTTTTAAAGAAAAAAGAATTCTCTGTACTCTACGTTTCGAGTACTACTGGTGCCCTTCTTCAGGAGAACACACGTACACCCCTCTCCTACCCTAAAAATCTCCTAAAGAAGAGCACCAATAGTATCCGAAACGTAGAGCAACAAAGAAAATTTTTTTTTCTTTAAAAACTCCTCTGGTCATTACCGCATGAACATCTCCTATATAATTTTAACGTCTGACGAATTGTAAACCATTTTAAATAGAAATTATTTTTTAGAAAACAGATGGATTTAAGACCGTCTTTTTAAGTAAAGTTGTAATGCCTATTTTTTTCACGCGCGCTCAAAGTCCAATCACCAAATTAGATGCCGTAGACGGGGGCGGAAGCACCTACTTTACTATTAACATTTTTCATATCAATATAAAATTTAGCAGTTATACGCAGGACTCGAACTGAGGACCTCCCACTTACTAGCCCATGCTCATAACCACTACACCAACACTCGCCCCTAGGCCCTCTTTTTATTTTCGCTTAAAGCTGCAAGAGGAATTAGCAAAGGGGTCACATTTTCAAAATTGAGTTTTAATCTCAAATACAAGTTTTAAGATTTGTTCAGAATAATAATAAAAATAAAAATAATAATAATAATAATAATAATAATAATAATAATAATAATAATAATAATA
>JAAEAF010012660.1:0-17607 GCA_011037195.1 Triatoma infestans
TTTTTTTTTGGATGTATATTGCAGAAAGAAATATTTCAATTTAGTCGATGATTCCTTGATGCTCTTTGGATATTCAATATTTATTTTCTTGAGTGTAATACTATTCTTCAACAGCTATCTAATCGGATATTTAAGGAATATTAAAGATCAGTTCATTTCCCCCCCCAAACTGTAATTTAAAATTTATTTTCAATTTTGAAAAGTCAAAAAATGTTCGTTACATTGGGAATTTGTTTTTTTTTTTTGTTTTTTTTTGGAAGAAAAATGCTTCAAAAACAAATTATAATCCCTGGCGCTTTAGCGCCACGAAAATAATGTTCTTTGATCAAATTTTTTTTTAGCATTTTGTTTTTTTTCCACAAAATTTTGGTATTTTTAGAAAATTAAAGACATAGAAGAAACTGTTGCACAATTAGGTTGTGTAAATTATTTATTGGAGGATGAATAGTAAAGTACCGTGACTCCGAAAGGATGGATTGCTCTTTTAACAAATACTTCTTTATGTTATCAGAAGTTATATTTGATTTGAGTGTTTAAATCTCAAATATTGTCCAACATTGCGGACCCATATCCACATATTCAACAATTAGAGGTTTAATTTGTTGGGGTGTCCTTAGCTAAGGCAAGCGTAATCTAGTGGCAAATCGCCAATAAATTCAGTGAATGAAGGCTGGGATGTTCCCACCCAGCATCTTGAAATGGGAAGCTATATTTTTTGTCAACCAACATCTGAGTTCATAAGCGTATCTACAAGACAACACCTGCTCATCACCAAGAGCTCCACAATGAGTTGCAAGGAGCCTCCTAGGGTGAAAAAAAAAAACCTATGGACAGCTCGGACTGCTGTATTCAAGAGTTTTGCATTCCAAATCCAGCGAGGTACCCCACTACCAAGCTGCCGCAGTTGGTACGGACGTGGCAGCGAAAGCCAGATCTAAACGAGAATAATTTTTTTTTTTTTTAAGTTCCATGAATACTGTTAACGTGAAAAGTTAAATTTGGTGAGAGCACTTAGCTCCACAGCACGTTTGCTCAATAACACTGATAGCTTTTAAAGGGATAAACTTTTTGGACAGATTTGCAAAGCAGCGTTCGTTCAAACAAGCAGGCAAACAGTTTTGCAAAAAACTGTCATAAAAATTCCAGCTATTTCGAACAATTTAAAATCTATTTACAACTGGGTAAAGAGGGTAAGTAAGCTGGTGGAGCTGGCTTGGTTCCAGACACTCTACGGATGCAGACAGGGACTTTGGAAATCTGTACTCGAGAATGCAAACCCCGCCTTTGAATCTCTTAGATTGCAGTTTGTTTAGTGGTCAAAGAGATATATTTAAAGCAGAGTTTAAACCTTGCCGACTAAATAAACTAAGTGAAAATGTACTCAAAATGTATTAATTGTGCCGGACGAGTTGACTGTGCGGAAAAAAACCTGCCGATATATATTTTTTTTTTTTTATTAATACAATGAAGGTACTGAACAATATTTTGAATCGCAACAGAAGTACAAAGTTTACAAATTTTTACATAATACAAACACCAAATGATAAAATAAAAAAATTATAATTATTTACTTTAAGAAAAGAAGTAATATAATTATTTTTTTACATTCACCAAAATATATGTTTTTTTTCAGAAGACTGCAGTGCTATACAAAATATAAGAGAACACGTACAGAGAGAGAGAGAATAGCAAGATGTTTTATGAGATACGGCATGTATACATACTTGAAGCCAATATTTGAAAAAGGCCACCAATATGGTTTTACTTTAGTGAGCAGAATATCTCTCTTTTCTACCCACTCACTCTTTCACTCACTCCCAAGATATTTTGCATGCGTATTTCTGTAATATATTGTATTCAGCGTTCAATGTGTTTGGCTAAACAAAGTGTGTACGCTAGAATATTCAACAAGTGGCCTCTAAAAGATACAAACGGATGACATTTATTTTATAAATCTAATTTTTGCAAGAATAAATCTTTATATAAAAAATTGTTTACCTTTATGTTTTGG
The DNA here is from genome assembly GCA_011037195.1 of Triatoma infestans. Classification (NCBI taxonomy): domain Eukaryota; kingdom Metazoa; phylum Arthropoda; class Insecta; order Hemiptera; family Reduviidae; genus Triatoma; species Triatoma infestans. The sequence continues at coordinate 2,012 of JAAEAF010012660.1, forward strand.
TCGGTTTGTTGCTGGTCTTGGTACGGCTGAAAAATAAATATTAATCATAAATTTGAGATATAATATATATTAAGCAATTAATTACAAAATTTTTAGTTGTAGAAATTTGTAATAGTCTATTTTCTATATTATTAAATTAATTGAATACTATAATTATCTATTTAACATTCAACAGTTTGTTAAAATATTAAATAATTCCTGATTCTAATTTGATTTTTCATTTTTTTAATTATTAAAGCAAATTTAATATTTAATTTAAATTATATAGGAGCAACTAGGAAACCTCACTGAAGAACTAAATAACGCAGGAAAAGAGGCAGGCTTAAATATAAAAGAAGAAAAAACGATTTTATTCACAAATGGTGGAAAACAAGAAATAGTTCTAGAGGGAAAGAAGCTGCAAGGGGCAGAGGAGGTAATCTATCTCGGGCAGCAGATTTCTTTCAAAGAAGGAGCCCATGGGGAAGTTAAAAGAAGAATAGCCTTAAGCTGGAAGAAGTTTTGGTCTCTCAAATACATTTTTAAAAGCGCAATGAACATTAAGCTGAAAAAGAAGGTTTTTGACAGTTGTATCATTCTATGTTTGATTTATGGCTGCCAAACATGGCCAATTTCAAAGGGGACTCTCAGTAAACTGGAGAAAACCCAACACGCCATGGAAAGAATTATGGTGGGGATCAAAAAGATGGAAAAAATGACAGCTGTTAGCATCAGAAAAAAAAACGAACGTAAAAGATATTAAACTGACGGTTCTAGAACTAAAATGGAAATGGGCAGGACATTTAGCCAGACTAGATCCAGAAAGATGGTCTAAACGAACAACTGACTGGTTTCCTATATATAGTAAAAGGAAAAGAGGACGTCATAGATGTAGATGGAGAGACGATATCGAAAACTTCGCCGGCAGTTTCTGGCAAAGAGCGGCACAAGTCAGAACAGCTTGGGATAGGTTGGGAGAGGGCTATGCCCTCAGATGGGCCTAGTGAATATCAACATTAATTTAATTTTTATTTAAGTTTTTATTTAAGTTGTGTAAATTTATAAATTCAGTTCATTTGTATTTCATTTTTTCCAAAAGTTACTTTTTATTTTAACAATTTCAAGTTTATGATACGAAAAGAAGTTAAATACTTTTTTTTTATTTTATATTTGAGTTATGTTATTGTTTTTAATTTGTCGTTCAAAGTGGAATGTATCTGGTTTAAATAAAAGATTATTATTATTATTATCTGAATTGAATTTTGAATATACATCAATCGTTTATACTTTTTTCCGTGTGAGCCTGCTTTTTCTATGATCATCGACCGGTTTTGGGCTTTCGCCCATCATCAAGATGTTTTTTGTGAAAACAGTGCGATATCCATAGACTTGCCAAGAACAGATTTAATTGATACTAAAAGTTGATGAGTCTAACAACTAAATTTGCTCTATGCAAGTCTATGTTATCACAATATTGTTTTGACAAAGATATCCTGATAATGGGCAAACGCCCGAAACCGATCGATGAGCACAAAAAAAGAAGCAGGCTATCATGGAAAATATCTCTGATACTTTCCAACTGTGCGGAATCAACCACAAAACGAATAAACAGTACTCTGTTGTGGTGTAAATTCACCACAAAGGAAATTCACCTCCTTCAACAGCCTAAAGCATCGGCGCTAGTTGCACCTTCAACAAGATTTTATCCCCACTCTGTCAGGCCCTAATAATATATATAAATGGACCTACGAATGGTAACAATCTTCAAATTACCAAAAAATTGTAGAAAGCTAGGCAATATCAAGGCTTTTTATTCAATCAATCATTAATATTTGAAGAGACTAAAACTAATAATTGAAGAGCCTATCACAAGAAGTCAATAATTGTGCGAACAGCTTTCAAAACTTACTAATCATCTTTCAAGAGACTATACATAATTCTCTAAGAGTTACATCAGAAACTGCTTACTATAATAAACAATAATTGGCTTCAATCTTATACTGATCTTTTAGATCTCCATGGCTATTCTCATGAAGAACACGTGTCAATGGTTCGCTATAAACCGAGGTTTCACCATATTGCAATGAACTTCTTCGGGATCATGTCGCCTTGAATAATATTGGATAACCCCATTAGTTTTTGAAAGTAATAACATTTCTGAACTTTTTCCCATTTTCAAACGCTTTAGACCAATTCATATCACATTCACTCTTTTTTAATATCTGGGAAAATAAACTGGGATTCTCTTTTGGCATTCGAAGCTTTCGTGACCCTGAAGAAGCTCATGGCAATATGGGCGAAACGTCGGTTTATATCAAATCACTGACATGGTTTCAATACGGAAACTTAAGTGGATTTTTAGACTTACTATGGTTAATGCTATCAAACTTTTGAAGCACTCATATGAATTGAAATTCTGATCACTAGAAATATCTAGGACTCATAATTGAAACATACTTTGCTGGACACATTCAAGTCAATATTACTGAATTACTGAACTATGTATCGCAAAAATCATTCTGACGATAATGGACATAAGGCATAGTAAGATATTCGAATGACATTCATCACTATAAAATTCGTCTCCTTAAATAACCCATTTATATAATCAGAAATTTACAGAAATCTCTAAAAAATGGCTTGGTACTAACCGCTTGGTAACCCTAAGCTATTAGATATAGACTAATTATTGAACATTTTTAACAATATTTTACCTCGTGATGTTCTTTCTGCCACGATGAGATTACAAAGCCAAATATAAGGAATGGAGGCGCAGAACCAACAATCCATGAAGTCAAGCCCATTCTGAGAATTAACTCTGTTGTTAATTCATACAATCAACGATCTCTCTTCTGACATTCTCATATTCTCTTAACCATTCATATACATTCACTTCTATTAATATCTGGTACAAAGCAACTGGGACTAATCCAGGAAATAATAGAGCAAGAGATTAATCTCAAATAAAGTCAAAAGAAAAATATATATAGAACTGAAATATGCAGTAGAACATCAGGAAAATGGTCACAGGAAATAAAGTCAGCGGTATGAGTTTTTTGCATAGAACTCGACATACTTCCATACTAACTACCATGAATTGAAAACTTAAGCGTAAAGTTAGACGACTGTGGAGGAAAGACAAGTAGAAATCTAAGTATAAAAACTGAACTCAACAGATTGATTTGGCTTTTCAAAAAGATAACAGTGGAATTAAAGCTGACAAATTCTAAATCATACACCAAAGATCTATCAAATGAAGATCGATCTCTACGGCGCGCTAGTCGTGTATTATTCAAATTAAAACACAATCATTTCCATTACCAGAGAAACTAAATAAGTCTGACGAGTAAACGATGATTAATATTCCCATTGTTTCGCTTTTTGTAAGAATTATGTTTGATTTGAGGACGAAATTAGAAAAAATAAAATACGCATTAAAAGAGAAAATATTTATTTGTCACAAAATTAAATTTATACAAAGGCATTTTAAATAAAATTTAAACAAAATAAAGACCAAGAACACTGTTTGATGTTGTAACTCATGAAGGAATAAAAGTAAAAATAGTTAACCTAAAAGTAGACTAACTTTGAACAGAAACTGGCTACTTCTTTACCTCTGCAATCTTACCAGTGGTAACTGAACTGTTTTTATCTATTCTTTTTTTTTCCTGCATTATTTACAACCAGACCTCTTACATACCTACCAGGATATTCAATTAGATGTTTACTTTCAATTCTATTCTACACTGTTCATAAAACATTTCTTGACACTCCACTACAATAATATTATTATGCCTTTCAAGCCGCACTAAGGGCTTTGAGTAAGCCTTGGTGGAGTTCGAAATTGAGCTTTGAGTAAGCCTTGGGAGAATGTCGGAGGAAGCTCAACGCTTTGGCTCGGAGGGGTAAGGTGCATCTCTATTGGATACCCGGACATGCGGGAATAGAGGGCAATGAGAGGGCGGATCGGCTGGCCAGGGAGGGATCATCATTACCATTTTGTGGTCCTGAACCAGCCCTGGCCGTTACAAAGACTTTTCGCGACAAACAGATTAGACTTTGGGAGACGAGAGCTTTGGAGAAACGCTGGGGGGACACGCAGGGGTGCCTCCAAGCTAAAAGATTTATAAAGGCAGGTAAGCAGAGAATTTCGGAGTATCTCCTGTCTCTTAGTAGGACGGGTTTGAGGACCTTGGTAGGAATAGTGACTGGACACACTTGGGTGTCCATCCACTTGTTTAACATAGGAAAGACGCGGAGTCCCATTTGTCAGAACTGTGATGACGGAGTTAGGGAAACGGTGTATCACTACTTATGTCAGTGTCCCCGTTTCGCTGGAACTAGGTTTCGTATATTTGGGAGGACACCACTCTCGCAGGATTGTCTGGGCGAGTTGGAGTATAGTGATATCTTGAGATATTGTAGATTAACCGGCAAGTTACCGGGGGAGGCTAATTAAGGGGTTACGTTCGGTACCGGGGGGATAAGAGCCATATAGGCTTAGGTCCCGCGCCTTTGGGCACCCGATAATAATAATAATAATATTATGCCTTTCCCCTAAATACATAAACCCAAAATAGTGAAATAAAACTGAAAAATCTGTCTCCCATTTAACCGATTTTTTTTTTTTACACTTTGAATTCTAGCAATGTTTGTTAATGGATATTAATATTATGCAGGTACCATAAATTGTACTGAAGTGGACATTTTAATGGATTTTTTGATGCTCCCATAACAGTACCGTTTCCACAGAACCACTCAACAAAAATAATAGAATAGAATAGAAATGTGTTTATTTAGAAAAACATAAAGTTTACATTGATGCAAAATAGAAAAAAAAATAACACATTTAAACATGGAAAAATGCGTGTCAAGGTCTGTGCTAATAAAACAATAAAAATAAAACCATTTTCAAGTTAATAAGCAATAAAAATAAAGTTTTTTCTTAAATATACTAACTTAAAATAAATGAAATACACATACTCTGGATTTTTATTACTTTCTCTTACTCCTAGTAAGAGGAAGTATTGTAATCGTGTCAAATTTTCGATATCGAGTTATCACCGGAAATATCCGTTTTGAGGTGCCCTGAGTCCAAAAACGTGGTTTTTAGCAAATGGTCTGTGTGTGTGTGTGTGTGGTGTCCGTGTGTCCGTTGTATTGTGTGTGTTTGACGTAACAGTATGTGAAGCATACTCAAAAACGAAAAACCGTAGAGTTAAAACTTGATATTCCGTTTAGGTATCACCGTGGGATCTGACACTACGTTATCTGTCAAAATTCCTCAACCGGAAGTACCACTTTACTAGTTGATTTTTTACTTTTACGACGATTTTCTTTAAACTTGAAACATCAACCACACATACAAAGAGCTACAACTTTTATTAGAAACATTTCTCCGGGAAAATGCATTGAAGGGCACTTTTGGTGGAGGGGTGGGGTTAGGTTTCCATCTAAAGTGCTATTTCATTTATTAGACAATTCTGCCATCTAAATAATGTTAATTAGAATTGAATATGTTGTTGAAATTCCGAGTTTGAAAAAAATCGGATAACCGGAAGTGCGTTTACTTTACCACTTTACTAAATGATTTATTCACTTTTTCGCAATTTTCTCAAAAATGGCTCCGACGATTTTTTGAAACTTCGTATATAAACTAAACATGCAAAGATCTACAACGTTTATCTAAAACATTTCTCTGGGAAAATTCTTTTAAAGGCACTTTTAGGGGAGGGGTAGGGTTAGATTTTCATCTAAAGTGCTATCCTAGTTGATTATACAATTCTATCATCCAAACATAATTAGTTAGAAATAAATGGATGGCTGAAATTCCAAGTTTCAAGAAAATTAGTGAACCGGAAGTGCGCTTTTCTGAACAGTTTTTTCAGTTTTCGACGAATTTCATTAAATTTGGTACACAAACTATAAAATTTGTCAATTATCATTTTGAGAACTGGAGTAAGAGAAAGTTGTGTGAGTGTTTCACACCAGATTTTTTTTATTTACACTTCTGTTTTATATTCATTTTATTTTTTTGGGTTTACAAGTTTTTTATATTCAAGTTTACTTGGAATTATTATTGATATTTCTTATTTTTATTTCTAATTACCAATTGAATTCCCTTACCAATTCCGCACGATATAAACTAGCTATTTTTACATACATAACCAGTCGCCCCCAATCAGGACCATTTAGCAAAGTTATAATCTCTTCCTTACCAGCATTTCTTACCTAACCATTTTACTCTCATTTCTTCTAATATCGTACACTTGCCTATAAAATGGTATGTGTCCTCTTTTTCACGAGAATTACTTCCTCTTTTTACACGAAAAATAAATTCGCATTTCAAATAAAATTGTAGATTTTTACAGCATGTAATTTGTAGATTTTTTAAAGAAAATCTTTGGAGTCGTGAGAAAATCGCGAAAAACTGAAAAAAAAGAAAAACTATTCAGTAAAGTGTCATTTTCGCTTTGGTGGTTCCTAAATGGAATACCAAGTTTGATCTTCATGCGATTTCCTGTTTCTGGAATATTTTATTCAAACATAGTGATCCTCCTTAACTTTTTGTGTTCCCGAGCCAGTCCTTGCCGTCATTAAGAGGTTCTGTGATAGTCAGATTAGACTTTGGGAGACGAGGGTTTTGAAGAAATGCTGGGAGGACACGTAGGTGTAGTGGAATCGTTTATTGTGATTCCTATGGTATGTAGTAGATGTCTTGAAGAGGGCGGAAGTTAATTTAGAGATTTTTGGAAGTAAGTGCTCGAATTATTAACACTGAATTTATAAAAATAGACTGTATTTGTACAATAATTTAAACGTGAGTAATGGTAACTATTAACAAGAAATACTTAGAAATAAATAAGAGATAAATAACTAATAATTTAGAATGATTAAAATAAATGAACTAAGATGCACAACTAAGGAAATAAGTATAAATAAAACCTGTATAGGGACGCGGAACTGCTGCTCGTATAATAGTCTTGAAGACGTACTGAAGTATAATCATCCCCTCTTCCAATGGGGCGAAGTTTATATATTAGTGTTAGCAACACTCACACCAAGACATCTGTCCTAGTGTGCGACCTTGTGCGACCTTGGTTAGTTCGGTGACCAGTGATTTAGGTCAGTGGCCAGCTTATCGGTGCTTGCTTTGATGTAAAGTCTTGACCCTTGGTTTTGTTTGTTTGGCCGCGGCCTTGTCTTGAAGACAGCGGCCGGCTAGGCCACTAGTTATAAATTATTCTTTCTTTTTTTTATGTGTTGTGAAGTTTTGACATTGCTATGACCTTGCCAGGGGTGCCTCCAGGCTAAAAGATTTATCAAAGGGACTAAGCAGGGGGCTTCAGATTTCTTCCTGTCCTTTAGTGGGATAGGACTGAGGACCTTGGTGGGTGTAGTGACTGGACACTCATGAGTCCATGGGAGGATGTCTAATCTCATATGTCCAGAACTATGATGATGGAGTTAGGGAAACGGTGTATCACAATTTATGTCAGTGTCCCCGTTTCGCAGGTACTATGTTTCACGTATTTGGGAGGGCATCACTTTCGCGGGACTGTCTGGGAGGGTTGGTGCTGAAAGATATTTTAAGATACTGTAGACAAACCGATAGCCTAACGGGAGAGACTAATTAGGGGAGTAAAAGCCACATAGGCTTAGGTCCAACGCTATAGGCACCGAGTTATATAATTTATTCACACAGACACCACACACTGACCATTCGGGGGTGGGGAAGGAACTTTTTTTTTCATACTTATTCAAAACATGCATTTCCGGTGAAAGCTCGAGCTAAAAAATTTGACAACGATCGCAATACTTCTTTGTAATGGAGTTGGTTGGATGGAAAGAATTGGTCTGTTTGATGAATTAACAAGACTTGGTTAACACTGGTTAATCTATATATATAAAAATTCAGCATCCGTATGTTTGTGTCCGCAAAACTCGAAAAGTAGTCGATGGATTGACTTGAAATTTTTACACAACGTTGCGTTTATATATAATTTTTACTTTCAAGTTCCCACGGAAACGGGAAATTCCGAGCTAAAATCCTTTCAAACGCCCATATTGCGTAAGCACTTGCTTTTTCAGGTATTGCTGCTAGGTTGATGGAAGGAGATAGAACAGCGCATTCAGTTCTTAAACTGTCATGACTTAAACATGCACTTCACAGAAAATCCAACATGTAACATTTCTAAAACATCAGGAATGGGAAAGGTTCTTCGAGCGTGCAAAATCATTGTATGGGATGAGTGTTTCAATGGCTTATAAGAAGTCATTGGAAGCATTAGACCATACATTGAAAGACTTGCGAAATAATCAGGTTCCATTTGGTGGAGCATTGGTGTTACTAGCCGGTGACTTCAGGCAAACGCTTCCAGTGATACCTCGCTCAACACCAGCTGATGAATTTCATGCCTGTTTGAAATATTCAACTCTTTGGAGGACAGTAAAAAAAATTCATTTAACAACGAATATGAGAGTTCCACTTCAAAACGATCCAACAGCTGCCATATTTTCAAGTCAGTTACGCGACCTCGGTAACGGCACTGCTCCTACAAATCCGGAAACGGGAAAAATCACCTTCCTATCTAATTTCTGCAACACTGTACATTCAAAAGAAGAATTAGTAGACAGGGTATTCCAAAGCATCGAAACAAATTATCAAAAATCACGCATGGTTAAGCCTAAAAATCAGACTGAGCCACAGCGAAGCATGGTCGGGTTGGCTAGTACTGGATAAAGTATAATAAGAAGGAGACGGATTTTTATGTATTTAAAAATGCCAAATATTTAATTAAAATATGCTTTATTTTCGTCAATTATGTGGAAAATATGTGATTTTCTTAAAATATTTTCTGGAATATTTAAGTAAAATGGACATTTTTTTTTTATGAAAATGGAATTTTTTTTGGGGGGGGCAAGTTATAATTATTTATACAAGAAAAGAACATTTTTACAATTTATAATAATTTATTAGGAACAAAATATTTTTTTTTTACAAGTTATAATGATTTATACAACAAAGAATATTTTTACTATTTATAAAAAGATGCGTTAAATTTTCAATTTTGAAAACTTCACTCTTCGAAATTGTTTGAAACCACATGAAATTTCAAATGTTGGAACGTAAAATGACGACGATGTGGGCGTAAGATGGACTTGTAACGACTAAAAGATCGTTCAACATCTACAGATGTTATAGGTGCCTTGCTGAAAGAAGTTATCTCGTTGGTTGTAAAGGGTACACGATGTTCTGAGGTGACTTCTGTTCCACTGATAATATCAGAAATCTGGCAGATGGTCTCCCACCCTTTGTTCTTGCTCAGTACTTCTACCAGTTTTGATCTGATCAATCTCCCTTACTCCCAGGTATTCCTTCCACCTTTTCGATGACTTTTTTTAACGTTGGACACGTTTTCTGTCAGTCGAACATTTTGGGACTCAAGTTGGGTAATGGCTTGTGCAAGAAATACGCAATTGTCAGAAATGAATGCAAGGTCGTTCCTTAAATTAGGTTTCTCGAATAAAGACTTGGCTGTATTTATCGCTACTGCTTCGTCTTCGTGATGTGAAAGGATATTCTTGATTTTATTGTAGTTTTCATAGTAATACTGAGCTGCTTCCAGCCAAGTACCCCATCTTGTCAATATTGGTTCTGGTGGAAGGCACAAGTCTGGATAGAGATCTTTTAGCATTTTAATGCGACTTGGTGCTTTTTAAGAACACTTTTTTAACCGAGGAGATTAAGGAATCTACGTCACTGAACAAAGATCGGACAGTTTCTGCTACTCGATGCAAGGCATGAGCAATACACGTCACATGAATTATCTTAGGATAAAATACCTGAATAGATTGCCCAGCCTTGACCATGTTGGGGGCAGCATCAGAGAGAAACAAAAGACCTTTTTCGTTCAAAACTCCACTGGGCCATAGGATATGCATTGAGGCATCGAAGAATCGTGAAATGGTGGAATGATTGCATTTTTCGAGAACCTCACAGTTCAAAAGGAATGGCTTTGAATCCACATCAGCATCACTGTCAAGTTTTTCAATAACTGCATTGGCAATATACCTGCCCTCAACGTCAGTGGTTTCATCAATTGACACCCAAATCGGTCCATCTTTGGTATGTTCTTGAATTTTGGTTAGTGTATCTTTATAGATATCTTCCAGGTAGTTTTTCCGCAGAGTGCTCTCGTCAGGCATTTTTTTCCCAATATAGGTCTCTAAGAATCCTTTGAAATGAGGATTTTTAAGTTTGTGAAAAGGGATATCTGCTCTAACCAAAGCCCGACACAGATCTGTACTCAGAGTAGACTTACTTGATGATGGAGATGTAAGGAAGGCTTGATAGGACGTTCTCTCTTTCTTTCTGTTTTTATTCTCTATGTGCGATCCGGTGGCAATATGTTGGGAGACTTGGGAACGTTGAGAGCAAGAAACGCGCTTGTCACAAGCTGTGCAGTACAAAATGTCTCCATCACTTCGAAAAAGTTCTGCTGGAAACTCGCGAAGATATTTAGCAACCAGTTGTCTGTTTGAGGCCGATGTTCGTGGCCTTTCACCCAAAAAAGAATACACTAAGTGACCGAACGAAATGAATTGGACACTTCAACAAACGAGCTGAAAGAACAGACAACGTCAGACAACTTCAAAGAACTAACAAGTGCCCGTCACTGTTTAGCAGCATTCTGTGTAAATTACAATAACCATTGTACCCACTGTGATTCACAGCTCTACAGTCTGTGGTTCACAGTTCCTGTCAACCACCTCCCAATTATGAAAATATGCCCAAAATGAAAAATATGTACATATTTTGATTAAATATGTAGAAATATTTATTTATTTTGATCAAATATGTATAAATATGCGATAACATCCAAATATGTGGAAATATGGGAAATAAAAGTAGACTCAAACGGCTTAAAAAGTGTCAGTATGAATACTTCTAGTTGAAAAATGTCTGTAACTGTAAATACTAGAACTGAAAACTGCCTAGAAAAAAATATGTAAATACATACGAATCCGTTCCCTAGCTAATAAGTTACACTGACTGCCGGGATTTCACAGTAAAGATGGTAGATTAAGGTAGATTAAGGTAGAGTGGAAGGGGTAATGACAAGTTGATTGCTGAACTATATCTTCTCTGTGTCCTGTCGCTGTATTTATATGGTTTCTCTCACTCTAATCCAGAGAGTGGTCCTAGCATTTGTTTCTCTTCTCTGCTCTCTTTGGATACTGTTACATCTTCTTACAACAGTAAGAGTAAGCGAAAGATATCTTGTTTAACCACGGGTAAAGTTTTGAATTAACTGCTTTGATTAATAAGTATTCTCACCAACCAAAACTCCATAGGAATGCTGCTAATGTATGCAATGCTGCATGTTCAATAAATAAGTTTTCCTTAATAATTATGCCCCCTTTTCAAAGAATCGAAATTGGTAATTTGGATGGAATTGGTTGCAGTGCATTAAGATTCACCTCAATTACCGCTTTAATTAATTGGATATAACTAGGAAGAAAAAATCCAATATACTTGACCATTTTTTCCTTCTTTTTTTTATCATTGAACAATTTGTAAAAGTTATGATAATAGAGAGGACTTGACATGTTTAAACAGTTAGGAAACTATTGTAATAAAATATAGTTTTTTTTTTTTTTAAAAAAAAGAAAAGAAATTGAAGTAGAAAAGTTGGTAACAAGGTGAGGCCATAGATGTAAATTCACACCGTTAATACCACATTATGTATGAGAATGGCATAAAGTTTTTCTAATACCATAATGTAATAAACCTTCTTCTTCTATAAAATAATAGTCAAGTCACCAGACGCAAAAGCTCGAATCATAAAAAGTCATAAACATTTTTTTTTATAAACTTTTCTACTTCCTGTTTTAAAGTTTAAGAGATATGAAATGTAAAATAACATAGTAACACATAAAATATTTTTAAATCAAACATAAAATACAATATGAGACAAGTATACTTTGGGAAATCCTTTCCATTAAAATTTAAGAATTTTGTTAATAAATTTAATAAAATATATCGATTTTTGTAAGTAAAAACTACGCTATACTAGGTTCCGCAATACTAGGGATTTTACGGATTTTATTCGTGGTAGCATGAATATTTTTTTTATGTTCCTGACAGGTTTCGGATTTTTCATACCGTCGTCACTGTAAGGTATCAAGTTCGGGTAGAGAGAGTTGACTTTAACTTTTAATGTTTCTGTTACGCATTACACTTGTTGACTGCATGTGGGAGGTTTTTTCTCAAAGTTATGTTACTATGTGTTCTGGGTCTGTGTTTAATAACAAGATAATGGAATGATTATAAATTATTATTAAGTATAAAAAAAATATTACGTATAATAAATAGCGTTTTTTGAATAATATTTTACAATTAAATTTTAATAGTAATAATGTTAAGAAAGTGAGCTCAGTGTTTTGTCTAGATATTTTTAGTAGGGGGAGGGATAGGAAATTTCAATGGTACATTATACAAATAAGAATAGATAAACATCGGATATATTTTCCGTGATAACCTGGTTCGTTTTGTGGTCATCGACCGGTTTCGGCCAGTTGATACACTCAATTTGATCTGTGCAAGCCTATGTTATTACACTGTTTGACAGAAACATCCTAATGATTGGGCGAACGCCTGAAACCGGTCGATGAGCACAAAAAGAAGTAGGCTATCACGGAAAATATCTCTAATGCTTTCCAGCTCTGCGAAATTAACCACAACAAGAATAGATAAAGTTTGAAGAAGAACACACACAGACAGACCGTTTGCTAAAAACCACATTTTTGGACTCAGGGGACCTCAAAACGGGTATTTCCGGTGAAAACTCAATATCGAAAATTTGGCACATTATAAATACTTCCTCTTACTAGGAGTAAGGAGTAATGAAACACTTAAGGTACTTGAGTTTCACTTACTGCAATTATTATAATTCTGATTTAAAAGTTTAAACTTACAATTTTTGCTAAACGAATAAAATTATTAAATTTTGAAAAGAAGCCTTTAACATTACTCACTCAAAAAGGTTTCCTGATGGTAACTAATTACATTATCGATCTTTAAGAAATTAGCTTAACAGGATTTGCGATTTTACCGTATGGATTTTTGAATTTTGTTTTCTTGAGACTCTATTTGCTACAAATATGAATCGTTATTTGCACAGATAATATAACCGTATTACCATTATTTGAAACATTTTTTTCCGTGGGCTTCCTGAGAAATCTGTGACTTTAAAATTTAAATGTTATCTAGGTTAATTCAATGTAATTAGCGCTCTCTTCTGGGCTTCAATATAATCATTTCAACTACTTTCTGGTTTGGGTATATGTACAATTCGATTATTGGCAGATGCCGTCTAAAATTAAATTCTCCTGTAAATAGTTTCAAATGAAAGGGATAATAGCTGCCGTTTTCAAGATAATCGCAAAATCATCGAAAATTCGCAGTGCAACGGCTGATGGATTTTCATCAATAAGTTCTCGTCGGATACCCAACCGATATTGGAACGAATACTAAGTGAGACTCTCCTACTTGTGTTACAAATTTAATAATTTTTTGTTAAGCTGTTAATTTACAGGAGCATACATATACGTGGATAAACCTATTTCTAAAAACCGTTTGGGAGTGGGGGATTCAGTGTCCCGATACATGAATTTCCAGTGAAAACTCTATAAAAACTCTGACAAGATTTCAACACTTACATCCACTACAGAAAGAAAATATCAAAATATATAATAATATAGTAATACTTACGATACAGTTTAATTGTACCATCAGTGTCGCCCAATGAATTCTTGGACACACACTTGTACGATCCAAAATCGGACGGCGTTACTGAATGTATTGTTAATTTCATGTGCACTTTGTAAGCGTTGTCCAGTAGTACTGGTTCATATTTAGCTCCTGTAAATTAAAAAAAAACAAACAAAATAATTTCATTATGGTATTATTGTAAAATGAATATTAAATTTCTTATATCTAAATGTAGAAACTTATTGATTTACAAGTAACAGTAACATAAGGTCATAGTCATTAAAGAAGTTACTTCGGCTTAAAGGTCAGTATTTAATGAATCAATTATATTTAATTGAAAAGGCTGTTTATTTCAAAGAGTTGTATTTTAAATTTTTAATTAGTAATAAATTAAAAATTATTACAAATACATAGTTCAATTTTAGTGAATTAGAAGTATAACTGTGGTAAAAATTCTTCTTCAATTTTAAAATATTGAAGAGAAGCAAGCAGTACTAAATATCGTTTTGAGAGAATAGTCCGCTGGGCGATAATAAACGAGAAATAATGAGGATTATTGTACCCACGCTTTTGAAATTGACGGGCATTATGAAACTCATAAGAAACTATGTAATTTAAAACACAAGACCATGTAACAAGAATATATAAGAATTTTTTGGCGGAATTGCTAATTCACTGCGATGATTATAAGAAATTTAAAGAGTAAGCGAAGAATTCTATAGCAAGAAGATTTGGCCTGATACTAACTTCCTGGATTAAAGGGTCCAAACTCTTTTCGAACAACAAATATGGATGTTTGATGCCTTAACATTCCGAACATATATTAAACTTATGTGCACGTTTAAATGATGAATGCTATAGAATCCGAAGAGAGGGATCCAAAGCCGAGTGAGAGTGAGAGTGAGTGTCTCTGAGAGAGTCTGACTTACTAGTTTATGCCAGACTAGAGTGGGAGAAACTGTTTAAATACAGCGACGGGAGAGTATTCAGGGAGTCTTATAGTAGAGTTCATACAGCAGTCACAACGCGTCATCAACCTTTCTCTTTACCTCTCACTACCATTTTATATATTTTAGTGTAAAATCCAGGCAGTTTATGCACTTTTCGATTATACCGTTTTCACCCATATTACTAGTTTATTTATCTATACACCCATTTTCTCTCCTTCTGAAACCCATTATATGAACTAATGGAAATTGTAAATGAGAAATCAGATATAGTTTAGTTCATATCAATAGTACATTAAAAAATAGAATTATTAATCAATTCAACAGTACGACAAATGAATAATAATAACAATAAATCGTTATTTGTTATGTATAAAGGCAACGCTCTTTAAAAAGAGTTCGTTCGAATAACTATTCAAAATGAAAGAAGTATTACAGAAAAAAAAAATGTAGAAAAAAACGAAAAATGTCAAGAGAAAAGACGAAGTATGGTAAATGAAATTAAATACAATACCAAACAAATAAACTGAATTACAATGCTTCCACATACATAAAGTATATATGCAAGTAAACACATAAATAAATAAAACAAAAATACTACATTTTTTTATTTATTTATTTGAATTGTTACACCAGCTCTAAGTATGCTATAAGTAACATTGACAATCTGACACTGACGCTCATAAACCTCACATGAACGAGGGGAGTAGCTACCCAGCTTAGGTAATACTCCCTAATTAATTATTCAAATTAACTGCCCCCTTCTTCTGTGGAGAGGAGATCGCGAGGCCCTTAAACGTCTGGGAGGATTGTCTGGGATACATAAATAAATAAATATATAAATAAATAAAGCTTTTATTCCAAAAAAAAAAATTAGCATACAAAACATTAAA
>JAAEAF010012661.1:0-16477 GCA_011037195.1 Triatoma infestans
TGAATAACTAAATTTTTATTACGTTAAAAAAAATATTAACTTGATTTTATAAAACTGGCTAACCTCCAACAAAAACATCATAGAAAAAACTAAATCTACTCATAATTGGTCATCTGTTACTAGAGTAAGCTATGAAGCCGTAAATATCTGGAATGAAATAATTTTCAGAATCAAACAGGAAAGTCTTGGCAAAGAAAGAAGTGATCATTCTATCGTGACATTGTTTAGTTTCCTCATTTATGAACACAAGTTGCCTACTGAAAGAATATTTATATATTTTCAATTATTATTTAAAAATTAGAAAGCCAGAGAGAGGAAAAGTGATAAATATTGGTTTCATCTAGTATAATTATTAGATTTTTTTTTTTCAGATTTTGCTCACTTTAGATTGGATGAAAAATCTGAGCAAGGTCACTTTTGAGTCAGACAAAGACTTGGTTGATGCCTCTTGAGAATTGGGTCACCGCTCTTTATCAGGCTAACTAAAACTAGGGTATCAGGTTTATGCCGTTATTGTTGTATTGCAGGTGAGTACGTTCGTAACATCAATTTGAAAGGTGATCTGTTCAGCCAGTGGGTTTTGAGTCGAGTTTATTGGATTCATATTTTTTCACTTAAAAATTAGTTATAGAGGGTTTCTAGAAGACTGGAGAAGCTCTCTTCCTTTTTAATCTGCATACAAAGTAACTTGGGATTCTCGACTAACAAGCAGGTTGATTGGCGGTTTGGATGCCCATCAATTCTTCTTTGAATTGATTGTATGTCATCAACATTGCGTTGTCGTGAACTCTCTACACGAATTTAATAAATTTGCTCCGACGATGGATGAAAACCCCAAACCGGTCATGCCGCGAGGGATGCTTGCTTCGCGAGCACCTGTTCGATAGCTGGAGTAAATCCCGCCAGAGAAAAATAAAGGATTACTTTACTATCAGAGATACTTTCCTGGATAGCCAGCTTCTTTTTGTGGTCATCGATCGGTTTCGGGCGTTTGCCCATCTTCAGGATGTTTTTGTCAAAACAATGTGATAATATAGACTTGCACAGAGTAAATTTAGTTGATACACCATTATTAAATTAGATTAGTAGATACACTAAGAATTAATCAGCTAAATTTTATCTTGCAAGTCTTTGTTATCACACTGTTTCGACAAAACCATCCTGATGATGGGCGTACGCCCGAAATCGGTCGATGATTACAAGAAGAAGCAGGCTATCTCGGAAAATATCTCTGATCCTTTCCAACTCTGAGGAACCAATCACAACAATTACTTTACTATACCTATTGTAGTTGATAGGTAGAACAAGTTTTGCTGATCAAACAGGCAAAGTTCTTACCCCCCATTCGTCGCCGTTTCTACTAGTTTCTTTCTACAATCATTATTCATAATAACAATGAACAAAAAAATAATAAAACGATGAAGAGACGAGTAAAAAAGATATTAGTTTCGGAAAAATAAAAGAAATAAAGCAAAAAAAAATTAAAACAGAAAAAAGTGTGATCAATTATGGGTTAATATTTATGACCGTGAAAAATCATATCATCAACAAAATTTTTATCTATTATTCATATAATGGGAAATGAATAAACAAAAACAAATAATTACAAGTGAATACACGAAAGGAGCATTTTTAACGGAATGAATTTGTAGACCTTTTCATTTGTTATAGTTTCGTTAATTGTTATAGATAAAAATGGAAAAAAATCTATTTAATTCATTAAAGACTAGGACAATATTATTCAATAAGAAATAAAAGAGAAAAAAAAGAAACAACAAACGTGTATAAGGGCACAAAGAGAATTTTGTAGATAATTAGATCAAACTAGAGGAGAATGTTTTTCTTCTTGATTGTACATGAGAAATTGTAATCAACCTCTAGCTTTTGTTTTCTAATGTTATTTACAAATTAGTCTTTCGTATTTAGTTGGAGATTATAGTATTTTACAGTGATATATTAGATTTATTAGATAATTAGATTAGAGATAAATTAGATAAGCATTGTTGATGTTAGGTTTACATGCATTGTTATACTATTAATCTTAATATATATCTCTGCCAGTTTTGTCGCAGTTAAAAAAGGTGCACAGATAAACTCGTCATGCACTTTATTATGGCATATGATTATGTCAAATATGCTTAACATATATATAGTATAGATATATATAAATAAAACTTCAACCACTACAATGGAATATAAACGTAAAATATAATTTTAATATTATATACATAAAATATATATGTTAAAGTTACTTAATTAGTTTTATATTAAAAGTTATTTTATGTGTTTATGACAATTCAAAAGTTGCTTATTAACCCATACGAAGTTAATGATGTTTACATTTATAAAGTGAATAAAACATTAAGTAGAATATGGAGGACATGGGAACAGATGTACTTTTATAAAGTTTCTTGATGTAAAAGGCATGTTTGACACATTAGGTAATTTCACCGACTTTCCTGCAGCACAGCCTTCTCCATTTCACATGTAAATTAATGATTACTACAGGATATTTTACTTTAATAACATTAACTTGGATTATATTCGTGTACTATTATACATAAAATTACGGATAATCTGTGTTAATTCACAATTATAAAAGTTTATAATTGGATTATGTTTCATAAATGGAATAAAACGGAATATTTTTATTCCATTTTATTTTCTAATTGAAGCAATTGAAGTTAACTAACTCTCTTGGAAATATGATGAGTTCAACTTCAAAACTCTCCAAACAAATATTACTAAAAGTTACAAAATATCAAAAGTGGTTTATCATATTACAGTAAAGAATAAATTACAGTTTTGTAATTATTTGTTGTGAATATTAAGAAGAAAATTACAGAAATATCTTTGAAGATGTTCAGTTAGATTAATGTTTGTTTAGTTGGCTACAAACTACTTTGTTGCAATACTTGTAGAAATGATTTTGTTTTTTTTAAACAGTGTTTGTTAACATTGTATAGGTATCATATTACTATTAGGCCATGGAAATTACATTATATTTTTCTTATATGGGAATATGTAGAAACATATTCAGTAATTAATTGCACAATTTTTTTTGTTACACTTCTTTTTACATAAGATTTTTGTATCGTCATGAGGATATTAGTTTTAAAACGCAAACAAAATATAAGGCAATGATGAATGTAGTTCTTGAAAATAAACGCTCCAGTAGACTAAATCAACTGACCACATCTCGTACTTCCAACTATAAATTTAAATGTTTACAATCTATGAGGTCCAACCGAACATTCCAATTCCCGCCAAATCTAGTCATTCCAATCCAAAATCCTCAGAAAAATTGTTAATACTCCCCAGCTATGTGTCATTAAATCTTACCCTGCATGAAGGCCTCAATATTCCTTAGAAGGAATATTCCTTTTTGTATTTGGATTTAGAATCTTCTAAATCCAAATACAAAAATTCCGCCTGCCCCTCCCTGCTCACCCTAATCCAAATAATCCACCCATACGATTGAAACGCAGCTGGCATCGAGACTCTATAGTGAGTAACTAAGTTTTAAAGTGCCATAATATGTTTCTTAGGGAGTCTCATCATTGGGGTAGTTCTCCACACAAATGATTCAGGTGATTTGTGTTATATTTCCTCACACTTACAATTGTATCTATATACAAATGTAAATTACTAATAATTGAGCCTGTAAGGGGTATCTGTTGCATGTAATTACTTGGGGAGTAGCGCTGCCACGCGTTATCATAGCTCAGTACTCCATGCATTGTCTTCATCGTATCAGTACACTACGTACAAATACACCTACAGACAAGGACAAATACAGTACACAAGGGTCTCCTTCCCTAGTTAATTGGCGTTAGCGAAGGGAGAAGGAAGGGTTTAGCTCAGTGGTAGCGCACTGGACTAGCAACGCGGAGGCCCAGATTCGAATCCAGCCTGCTGCACTTAGATTTTGTCTTCCTAGGAGCCTTAACAATTCACTGTCCAGTCAGTAGCTGGAGGACACTGCTTGGAGGCCGGCAATGCACTGAGAAGGCTCCGGGGGAGCACAACAGATCTTTCAGATCGCAGTGCAATAATCCCTTACAACAATCTACAATCCACTAATCAATAAAAAACAAAATTACAGTAGACTTTTGCTCAAATCAATAGTTTTTCTTATCAGCAGATTACATATAAAGCCAGTTTTGATCTCAAAATTAGAGAAAGTAAAAAAAAAAAAAGCTAACTCCAAAAAAGGTCAGATCTGAACTTTTTCTATGTCACTTTGACACGTACGTATATCTACCTCATTAGCCCCGTGAGAATCGAACCTGTGGACCACCTGCATTACAATACACAGGGTTAGTCACTCAGTTAAACAGGAGCTCCAGAATAGATTTATAGCCACTTTGCTTGCACATCCAACAGTGAAATTAGCTTTAAGTACACATAGGAAGTCAGTTGATATAAATTCGTTAAATCTTGTGTAGATACTATTAATTTGTTTAGTATTTTCAATTTAAAAATAATCTGGTGTGAAACATTCACACGACTTTCTCTTACTGCGAAATGGCAGATTTTCTTCACACTTACAGTTTTATTAGTGTTTATTACTGTCGGCATTTTTATGGAGAAAATCACAAAAAACTGAAAATCCTATTCAGTAAAGTCGCACCTTATTCAATTTGTGAACTGTGTTTGTTCTTGTCGGTAAAGAGTAGAGTGTACGTAGTGCAAGTGTATTGCGTACTGATTTGACGAAGACAAACCATGGAGTACTAAGCTATGGTAACGCGTGGGAGCGCTATTCCCCAAGTAATTATATGCAACAGATACCCCTTACGGGCTTATTTATTAGTAATTTACATCTGTATATAAATACAATAGTAAATGTGAGGAAATATAACACAAATCACCTCAATCATTAGTGTGGAGAACTACCTCAGCGATGAGAGTCCCTAAGAAACATATTATGGCACTTTAAAACTTAGTTACTCATTAGAGAGTCTCGATGCCAGGCGCGTTTCAATCGTTTGTGTGGATTATCTGGAAGAGTAGAGGAACCTAGCAGGCGGACTAAAAGATTAGGGTGAGCAGAGTGGGATAGATGGATTGTTTTTGAATTTGGATTTAGAAGCTTCTAAATCCCAATACAAAACGGAATATTCCTTCTAAGGAATATTGAGGTCTTGATGTAGGGTAAGATTTAATGACACATAGCTGGGGGCATTAACAATTTTCTGAGGATTTTGGACTGGAATGACTAGATTTGGCGGGAGTTGGAATGTTCGGTTGAACCTCATTACAGTTTCGGTTGAAACTGTAAAAAATTAAATTTATAGTTGGAAGTGTGAGATGTGGTCAGATGATTTAGTCTATTGGAGCGTCTTATTCAATTAACCTTTAGCCTTATTCTGGTAATTTCAATAAAGCTATTCTTTTTCACACTCTTCAGAATTATTCTAATAGAATTTGTGATGGATGCCGGAAATACATTTTCAAATATATTTTATTTGAAAAATCTAACATTTGCTGGCAAAAACGATACACACAGATAGAAGACTACAGTTACAGAAAGAGTTCAAAGGACCTGGTTAGCTTTGTCCTTTTAGAGTTCACAGAACTTTGGTAGCTTTGTGTTTTCACCCCTTCTCACAGGGGAAGATTTGTACTAACATGAGAATGCTTTCTTTCAAGACAGTCTGAAGCAGACATCCACTAGAACACGTACCAGAATCGCTTTGTTAAATTCAGTGCCAGTTTTAGAGTTTAGCTTTTATTCTAGATAAATAATTGATTTATAAACATAATAGTTGTGATTTATAAAAGTACTTAAATTCACTTAGAGAATAATATATTTATTTCAAAACAATGGTGATCTTTTACTTATTTCTAATACTTCTCTCTCTTAAACATATATACTCACAAGCCCTTTACAAAACTGCTTGTGCTACACAAGTTACTATTACAGAAACAACAAACATCACACCAATCACATTTCAAATTAAAGATTTTATAAATATGAACAGATGAAACAGATTGATTTGCCTTTAGTATAATGTATCCTACTACAAACATAACAAATGTAAGAAAGTAAAAGTGAAATTGTTTTATTTCGATACAGATCTAATCAAACGTTTAACTCATACAATCCACAGGTTCTAAATTCAATCTGTCATCTCCTCCCTCGCCACGACCCTTACTTAACTTCATTGTTTCGTAAAGCTATTCTTTTTCACATTTTTTTTTATCCTATTATTTTTCTCTCTCCACTTTTATTTTATTTCTTAATTAAAAAAAAGTAAAAGATATTTATTAGTTAGTCAGGAGTGTCTGCGAATTATATTTCTTTGCACTACCTGGAATTACTATTTCAGAGATATCTCCTTTTCCCATTTTATAACTTTAAATTCGTCAGAATCTCTTTGCCTTTTTTTTTTTTTTGTAATAGCTTCTGGTCCTTGCAGACAAAGATAAAAAGCCAAATAAAAAAGATGAAGTTAACGGAAGAGCAAAAAAAAGTAGAAAAGGGCGAGAAACTAAATTGCCCTCCATAAATTGGAAAAAGAGAATAAATTCAATGTCCCAGATACACCTTGGATATACTTATATATATATATATATAGAAAGCATAATTCCTGTCCTTATGTTACAAGCAGTTTCAAATAGAATTGTTTTCTAAACTGGATAGTTTAGACAAGCAATATTCCCCCAATAAATATCGCTACATTTATTTTGTTACTAACATTTTTCCCATTTTATTTATTATTTCTGTAAAAATGTTATTATTAAAATAATAATAATAATAATAATAATAATAATAATAATAATAATAATAATAATAATAATAATAATAATTCAATGATTGTTATTATTTGCAACTACTTTTTGCTATATCAATATTTTTATTTAGAATGATAAATATAAGGATTTGCTTCAATATATATAGTTTAAGTTTCAATCGTATCGTTTTTTTTTTTTGTTTAAATAAGTCAGTCAGGATAACTGTTCAGAACGTGGGTTAGCTTTAAGTTAATTAAAATATTAAAAAGCCTACATGAATACGGCTGCTTGGTAATTTGTAATAAAGGTGAATATTCTAATGATAATTAGGTGATTAGAAGTGTCGTGTAAGTGGGGATAGTTTAACTCCTCTCCTATTTAGTTTATAGCTGTTTGTTGGCGTTTAATGACCTGGTCATATTCGCCGATTCATGAATAGATGTCCAATTTAAGTTAAAGTTCCTAGAGTCCTATTGTGATAAAAATGACTTACAAGTCAATATAAAATGGCAAAGCTTTAGGTAAATAAAGGACTTTTATTATAGTAATCAAATTGTTAAGAGAGACCAACAAATTATACATATCCTGGAGTTTCCTTCAGTTCTCAGATATATTATTTCAATCTATACTTGAGGCGACATTTTCTTTATAGCTCAAAACTGTGGACTCCTTTATATTTTCGAACAAATAAATCATGTTTTCTAAACAAACTATATTTTTTACCTAAATTATCACTTCGTATCATACACCTTCTCTGGTCTTATTCGTCTGGAGATAGATGCAATTCATATTAAAAATACAGGTTTTTAAAAGAATGGTTAAAATGGTGGCTAACTGTAATTACATGCCTCTGATCGATTATCTCCAACAATGCCGTTTGATTTTGACCGATAGCAAAGATATTAATATTAGGGGCCGAACTGGGTACCCCAAATAAAACACTTTTTACAGTCAATTGGTTAAGGGATATTTATGGCTCTGGTAGATGTTTAGAAAATTCGAAGAAATTGTCTAATCAGTATCTGAGTGTAGATATAAATAATGCTCCAGAGTTAGTGACATTTTTCGGTTTTTCAAGTATTTTACGTTTGCCTGAAGATTATATTAGACATACAGTGAAATATAGCAAATATTAAAGTTATCTGTCAATTAAGACTACCCTATTAAAATGAGTATAAAAGTTAGGACACTCGATCATGTTTTATTAAGATGAGCGATTTATGATCTGTTAAGTATTTAGAAAGAGAATTCCTAACTAGCGAGATATCTAAAATCAATATTCACGATATTGCTACTGTGAATAATATCTCCCAGCTTTATGACGTATTTTTATTTATGACAGTATGTTGAAGTTGCGTGTTACTTGTTTAAATGAGTAATGTTCTTTTCATTTTGTTTAAACCAAACTTAGTATGATTTAATGTATTTTTTATAATTAAGTTCCCTATTATTAATACTATTTTGAAGATATTGTAAACTTGTTTATTAGCACATCCATTTGTGAGACTGCCATATTTAAATATGTATATATTATGTATATGTGTTTGCGTGTGAGTGGCACATTTATAGTTAAGTATATGAAGCACTCAGTGCTGATACTAAAAAGTAAGTAAAATAAAGTAATGCCTATTTTTCAGACGGGCTTAACGTCCAACTCCCAAGGTAGGTGTCGTTAGTGACAGAAGCGGGAGCACATACTTTATAAATTAAGATTTTCACAATAAATAGCGGGGCTAGAACTGGGTACATCCCAGTTACAAGTTCATGATTATATCTATTATGCTGAATTGAAGGATGTTTACTTCAACTCACGAAATAAACGATTTTTTCCATAAAAGGAGTAAAACAATTTAAGTGAGTAAAAATTTGTAATTTTTGCTTTCTACCAATATCCACCAAAATATGATGTCTAAAGGCGAATGTTTCATTTGCTTGGTCTTCGGCTTGTGTGATTTGTAACATTTTGCTAATGAAGCAAGAACTAAATTAGTTGTTGTGTCCGGCAATTCTTAGATAAAAAACCAACCAAAAAATTTCATGAAAGACTGTTTAAAATCAATTGGTTGAGCGGGATTCAAAAATTATATAACAATTTTCCAACAAAATTAGGAAAATATATTAAAAAAAAAAAACATTGATCCACAAAGTGATATTGCTAAACAATTAAAAAACTTGTGTTCCAATGGAATTGAGACCGCAATAACACTGTACTGGAATTATATTCCAATATTCTCAACCCTTATGGGGTATTAAGTGCAATAGTATCACTCAGATAACACTTGATTTGTCTGAGTATTTAATTCGATTTTTGTAACCTACATGGGATGATCCTATCCGGGTAAATTTCAATTACTTTATCAAATTTATAACCTTATCATTGCCCATTCTATTTTCAACTAGTTGCCAAATTGTACTATTATTTAGCTTGGAAGTTCTAAAAGAACTTAGTTAAACTTTATAATTTTAATCTTATAACTTGAAGAAAGAGGTTAAAATCCATAATTAAAATAATATAATATAACTTACTATTTAATGAGGGTTTTGCCCCCATGGCCTCATTTTTAGAGTTCACTTCCCCACTTCACCGCCCGTTACACTCCACCAACTGTATCCCAAACATTAGGCAGGACTATTTTTTTTCTAAAATCTAACTTACTTCATCACATTTCTTTAACACATTCATTTACAGTTTTTTTTTTTTTTTTAATAATTTTTTTTGTTATCTTTGTTGATATATTCGTTAGCTTTGTATTTTAACAACCCATTTTGTTTTGGACAAAACCACTGTATTGTTAAACTTTAAACACAATAAAATAATTCTCTCTTTAATTCTTAATAAATTATAATTATTTTAAAGATCTATTAACAATCTTCGGCGACTTTTTTTATTGATAATGTTGGAACGGAATTACAAAACAATTATATATACTTTTTTTGCCGAATTCCTCCGGAAATAAGATGAATAAAGGTGATCTCCCTATTCAGAGATGTTAAAATTTCTATTTATATTAATTAAATTAGGCTTCATTTCAATTTAAATTTATTTACTTTATACATATATATATATTTTTTTTTTTTAATAAAATTCCTTCTCTTAATTTTAATTTTGCTTTATATTTTACATTTATTAGAAATTTCAATTTTAAATAAATTTTCATTATTTATATATGTAGACCTTATATCCTTGCCTGAAAGAGACAGATTTCGCAAAAGTAAAACCACATTTAAATTGTAAAATATTAATTAATATTAAAAGTCTCATTAATTATTTATAACTGAAAATGAAATATTTATTACTAAAAATTAACCAACTGAATAGATAATGCAATAAAAATATAAATCTTACTGCTCTGTGTATTTACTTTATTTATATTTTCATATGTGATTAGATCCGCAATGCTATATAAAAATCAGATAATATTTTTTAATGATTGTTCTAGGGGTTTTCGTAATATTGATGAGCTTCTTATTAAACTATTATTTCAATATATGCATCATAAAAATTCATGATCATTATAATTTTATGGACAATAAATTGTATTTGGAAAAAATCTATGCAAACTCTATCACAAATACATTTTTCACTTCTTATTGACGCATTGAAGTAACAAACATTTTGGGGAGTCAATTTTTACATTCTTTATTATAAACAATTACTTTCAGCGAAATATCTAAAATTATTTTACAAAAATAGAAATCTGAAATTACTAAGTTATCGTTTAATAACCAATGTGTTTTAAATTAATGTAGTGAAGAAATATTCACAGTGACATTATCAAAGTATAGTTAAATTAGAACAAAGTGTATTTAGACCAAGGCAACATGGCTTTTAACTCTATTACAATTCACCAGATACACAAAGTGGTCTGGATTGCTAAAATTCCGAATGGATAATCACTGAAAGTGATTTCAACATTATTAAAATTAGGGTTTATCTTTGATAAAGCTTTCTAGGACTTTATATAGTTTAGGATTTCGCATAATAAAGGACTCTATTTGTGTACAGAAAAGGTTAAAGAGAATAGGAAGGAAAGGGGGTTTAGTGATTTAGTGTGTATTATATGGACCAAATATTTTGGTATATTGAATTAGATTGTTTAGCAATAATCATTCAAGCAAAGCTAGTAGCTGTAAAACATGTGTGTTGACATTTGAAGATGAAATTTCTGATTGCGGTGTCATTATCACGAGATGTTGTATTAAGTAAATTGAAAGCTGGTGTAAAAGGTGCTTAGGAAATATTTTAGAATGTTCGGTTCTTTTCTGTTGGACGGGTATCAGGCAATCTCGCAGCCGATCATCTTATTCAAAAGGGTTACTCTAAGAAACTTCATTGGTTCTGAGCCCTTCTGCAGTACTTAAAAATGCCATATCAATGCGAGGTAGGGTGATAAAGGTAATTAGGAAAATCTCAAGAGTGTTGGTAGGTAAATATTTTTAGGGAGGAATGTAAAGAATAAACAGGCTACACTGCAATTTTATTAATAGGTTACACTGTAACAGCTACCAAAGAGAAGCTCAGCAAAGAGAAGAGAAACAAAACCCAAAACCACTCTCTCGGACTGGAGTGGGAGAAACTGTATAAACTGTATAAATATATCCGTAGCGACGGATAGTCCATAAACACAGTTGAAATCAGTTCAGTACATCCAATCGCTACGTGTCATTCTCATACCACTCTACCATAAACATTCATCTATTGCAAAGTTCAGGTAGTCTGTGTCTTTTTATTAATATATTAGTTAACCAGTGTTAACCAAGTCTTCTTCTTATATCATCAACCAGATCTAAATTCTCTCCACCTAACACATCCATTATATTGGTGGCAGCGATACATAATAACATAACATATATTGATACTGTTCATTAACTGAACTCACATAACATCGTCATGGACTTGACAAAATTCGTCGACCAAAATGCTGCACTGGTACAATTTTTGTACCTTCATACATTCTTCATTACTAATTACTATTCAATATTTATCTATTACCTTTTTCTTTACTAATTACTTCTCCTCTTTGAATATTTTTCACTAACCTTATTACTTTCTCTTACTCCTAGTAAGAGGAAGTATTGTAATCGTGTCAAATTTTTGATATCGAGTTTTCACCGGAAATATCCGTTTTGAGGTCCCGAGTCCAAAAAAGTGGTTTTTAGCAAATGGTCTATGTGTGTGTGTGTGTGTATGTGTGTGTGTGTGTATGTGAACAGCATAGCTCAAAAACGAAAAACGTAGAAACTGAAACTTAATATTCCGTTTAGGTATCACCATGCGATCTGACTGTGCGTTATCTGTCAAAATTCCTCAACCGGAAGTACCACTTTACTAGTTGATTTTTTACTTTTTTGCGTTTTTCTCAAAAATGGCTCCAAGGATTTTCTTTAAACTTGAAACATCAACTACATATACAAGGAGCTACAACTTTTATTTGAAACATTTCTCTGGGAAAATTGATTAAGGGCCCTTCTGGGGGAGGGGTGGGGTTAGGTTACCCTCTAAAGTGCTATTTCAGGTTATTACACAATTCGGTCATTTAAATAATGTTAATTAGAATTAAATATGTTGTTGAAATTCCGAGTTTTTAGAAAAATCGGAAAACCGGAAGTGCTTTTGTTTTAACACTTTACTAAATATGATTTTTTCACACTTTTTCGCGATTTTCTCAAAAATGGCCCCGACGATTTTCTTGAAACTACACATATAAACTAAACATTCAAGGATCTACAACTTTTATGTAAAACATTTCTCTGGGAAAATTCATTTAAGGGCACTTTTAGAAGAGGGGTAGTGTTACAGCTTCCTCTAAAGTGGTATCATACTTGATTATACAACTCTATCATCCAAATGAAATTAATTAGAAATAAATAGTTGGCCAAAATTCCGGGTGTGAAGAAAATCAGTAAACCGGAAGTGCGCTTTACTGAATAGTTTTTTTCAGTTTTCGACAAATTTCATTAAATTTGGTACACAAACTATAAAATTTGTCAATTATAATTTTGCGAACTGGAGTAAGAGAAAGTTGTGTGAGTGTTTCACACCAGATTTTTTTTTAAATATTCCCTTGTTTACTAGTATTCCCTTATTTTCCTATATTTTTATTAATGATATAAAATACACACACAAATTTAATTATAATTCCTACAAGGATGATCATAATTTATTGTAAATAAATAAATATTAATTGTAAATAGGTGTGTGTGTGCACTACTAACGTTTCAATATAATAAATTAATATGTTAAAAATATTACGAAATATATATGCATAACCAAAAAAAAATATCATTAACATATCAATATAATAAATTAATATGTTAAAAATATGTTATCATTAATTATTAGACATAATAATAAATAATGTATCCTATTGAATATTATATTAAGCCTTAGTATCTTTACAATATGAGTTAACTAAATATTATTTTTTTCATTATTAAAATGTTAAAAATTTTCAATTATTTTTCCATATTAATATTACGAACTAGTTAATTTAAAAAAATAATATTTTCAACGTTAATAATTTCTTTCAAAATATAAATATTTTTTAATGCTAATGATTCAAAAAAAAAAAAAAAAATTAGTCAATGTTAATATTCTTTTTCCAATGTTAGTTATTAATTTAACTTGCAAAATTTAACATTTTTACAAACTGAAGTAGCATAAGGAAAATATTCATGATCTATTTATTCTAAATGATTGAGTTATGCTAAATTTCTTTTTTCATGATTGTAAATACTTGCATAATTTTTTATTACTGCCATGGACTACAAAATTCATAAATTCATTCTGTTCCTCTCTGTCCTTCGTTTCAAAATGACACAAGAAGACATCATGATCGCTAGCTTCAACATCACCTAGCTAGCTTGCAACATCACCATCGCTAGCTTTCAGCATCTTTAGCTAGCTCTCAACGATACCATCACTAGCTGCTACAGCATTAGCTAGTTTTCATCATCATTGCTAGCTTTCAACATCACTGGCTAGCTCGCAACAGCTTCATCACTAGCTTTCTGCATCAAAAGCTAGTCTTCATTAACTTAGCTAGTTTGAACAACCCAGGCTAGCTGCAACAAACTCGTAGCCAAACAAAATGTGCTACACACATACACTCATCAAAAATTTCTTCAGGAGGGGGGGATGATGTAACATCAACCAAAGAGAAGCTCAGCAAAAAGAAAAAAACACAAACCCAAAACCACTCTCTCAGAGTGGAGTGGGAGAAACTGTATAAATACTACAACTGTATTGAAATCAGTTCAGTATATCCAATCGCTACGTGTCATTCTCATATCACTCTATCTTAAACATTCCTCTATTGTAAAATCTGTGTCTATTTATTAATGTATTAGTTAACCAGTGTTAACCAAGTCTTCTTCTTACATCATCAACCAGACCTAAATTCTCTCCACCTAACACATCCATTATAAACACCAAGAAGACTACACTCATTCTAGAGCAGGCTATCTTAGAAATCAGCCTAACATAGGGACCTATCAGTTTTTTACAGAGAGAATGAGAAAAAAGTATTACATATTTCGTGAAGGATTTCAGCTTGTTGTATAAACTTCTGATTAATAGAAATCCAGGAGCCAAGTTTTATGATGTAATTGCTATTTAAGCTTCAAGATCTTTGTTCAAAATGGCAGGTATCTCTAAATGAGTGGATATTACAACAATGACCATTACAGATCGCGATAACAAAGCTCTCCGGCAAAACATTCAGTTTTTAACAAATCAAATCTATTCAAACTAAAACTTTTAGACTTAAAGATAATAACTGCGCTTAGTTTTCTCTCCTATAAATTATAAGAAAATATTGCTCCTAAACTTCGTTACCGACTTAAGCTGAAGATTAACGTAGGCACTCACCCATGAATCACACGATAATAAATAAAAATATGCTTCAATTTTTTTGTTTTTTTGTTTTGTTTTTGCTTTTCACTATCCCTTGATGCAACAGCCCTAAACAACCTCCTGAAACTAACAATCATTTAACTAAGAACCAAAGAGAGCCAAATTTAACAACTAGGAATCAACAAGAGCTACACTCCTCTTATTTTTGATGGCTTTCAGTACAGAATAGAAATTAATGTTAGTCAATATCAACTTAGACAAATATGGACGACTAAGTGTGCACATGTACCAGGCACAAAACAGATATCTAGTAATTCAGACAGAATAATCAAATATAGACCTCTATTTACTATTCGATATAATCAAAGTGTCCATAACAAACAATTCCACAAAGTTCTAGCTGTCTGACGCCTCTCTTCCTGACAGACCTCACGGACGCCTCGAGCATCAATGGGCTTCACATGATTTAGTGCTAATTTATTCAGTTATAATAATACGTGATTACTTCTTTTATACCATTCGCTAACTTTGCCAGCAGTTTATTTTCTAATGAAATCTTTGTACCTACAATTTACACGAGGAAATTGTTCCCGATATAATACTGACCATAATAATAGTAATCACAATGAAATTTGTCAATTTTTTTTTAAAATATGGGGGGGGGGGAATTGTTATTGATAAATTGTAAAATTAAATTAATTGTACTAATAATATTATTCAAATTCTTAGAATTTAGCAAATTCATATCTAAATATGATTTTTATATTTATTTATTTTTTAATTGAATGACTTTCTAATACATTAAACAGTTAAATTCTTGTTATTATTTCATCATGGTGGTGGGAGAAATAATCAATAATAATATGGGAAATCTAGTAAAAGTGGATTAAAGTTGAGAATTATTTTATTTTATTTATATTCGTGAACTCTCTGTTGAAAACAGCCAGTATATACCAGAAAGTTTTATGTAGGGAAAGGGAAACAGCGAATAACTAGGCGGATAAAGTTTCTGTTAATACTTGAATGTTCTACATATAAAATATTTTAAGGAAATTGTATTTGTTGAAATACATTTATAAGAAAGTTTATATGTAAATATGTACTATATAAAATAATGTACATTACATATATATATATTGGAAAAATCTACTATTTCAATTTTTTTTTTTTAATAATTTTTATCGTTCATAACGTTTATAAGTTAACTGATTTTCAAAAAAAAACAACAAATAAATTGGATTATATAAGAAGCTTATAATAATAAAAGAAAATCTGTTGTGAAACACTCACACAACTTTCTCTTACTCAGTTCTCAAAATTATAATTGACAAATGTTTATAGTTTGTGTACCAAATTTAATGAAATTTGTCGAAAATGAAAAAAAAAAAAAAACAAGATGATTCAGAAAAGCGCACTTCCAGTTTACTAATTTTCTTGAAACTTGGAATGTTTGCCATCTATTTATTTCTACTTAATTTTGTTTGGTTATAGAATTGTTAAGTCAACTAGGATAGCATTTTAAAGAAAAACATAACCCTACCCCTACCTAAAAGTGCACTTAAATGAATGTTCCTAAAGAAATGTTTTAAGTAAAAGTTGTAGATCTTTGTATGCGTAGTTTATATAAGAAGTTTCAAGAAAATCATCGTTGCCATTTTTGAGAAAATCGCGAAAAAATGAAAAAAAAAATTTAGTAAAGTGGTAAAGTAAACGTACTTCAGGTTATGCGATTTATTTCAAACTTGGAATTTCAACAATATATTTAATTCTAATTAACATTATTTAGATGAGCGAATTGTCCAATAAACTAAAATAGCATTTTAGATGAAAATCTAACCCCACCCCTCCCCTAGAAGTGCCCTTAAATGAATTTTTCCAGAG
>JAAEAF010012662.1:0-12592 GCA_011037195.1 Triatoma infestans
CTTCATAAATACCTAATAATACTTTAACGGCTTGGCTGGAAATTATTAGAGAATTGGAGGATAAAATAGATAATATCTGATCTCTTTAATTATTGATATGTAATTTTTCTATTTTAATTAACTTAGTAAATAATCTATATTTTTTACTAGAACTTGGCCTAATTAAACTTGAGAGTTAAACACTATTTATAACTGTTTCAGTGGAAATTGTTCCTGCAATGAACGGCAATTATTCAATAATTAATATCTGACAAATATATATTTTTTTTTATGACCTAGGTGTCTTTTATGAGACACTCATATTGTCTTTGTATACCTATCACCTTTGTATACCTATTTTATTTCCATGAAATAAATAATAATGGTAAATAAATAACAAATAAAAGAAATGGTTGAATATTTAGATGGGTCCGCAATACTGGATAACATGTGGTATTTTTCCATCGTAGCATTCGTATTCTTTTTGTTTCTGACCGATTTCGGATTTTCATCCATCGTCTGGGCGAATTCACCAAGTTCGTGTAGAGAGTTGAAGTGAAGCAAGAGGGTATGATGCAACCATTTACTTTCCTAATCGTACAATATTAATATGTTTGAGGAATGTGGATTTAAATCCCATTAATAAAATTAAATGACATTACTATATCCCAGAAAATGTAAGAATATTTAATAAATTTGTTTCCACTTTTCTCAATCAGTGGTGTCCCACAGGCGTGAGTAAAAGTAGCGGTTCTTGAATGCATATATCAAAAAACACGTCGATTGGCAGCGCGACTGCATGCAGCGTAAGGATATTACGTCCCCTAATAAAAATCGGCCCGTCTTTGTGTAGCACAAATGAACACATACATCTGGTATTTCATCCGTCGTAGCATGCATATTCATTTTGTTCCTACCGGTTTCGGATTTTCAACCATCGTCAGGACAAATTCACCAAGTTAATGTTTACTCACTTCAACTTAATGTTTCTGTTACACTCACACTTGTCGGTTTGTTGGTTGTATATATGTGGGGAAGTTATCATGATAACAAGTGTGAATGTAACAAAACATTACGTTGAAGTGAACTCTCTATACGAACTTGGTGAATTCGCCTAGAATGATGGATGAAAATCCGAAATCAGTCAGAAACAAAAGGAATAAACATGCTATGACGGATAAAATACCAAAAGAAAATGTAATTTCGGTTGACCGATTTTGTCGCAAACCTTATTGTCAGATCTCTTGGTGGAACTTAAAAGAAATAACAAGTTTGAATTTCCTAAAATTTCCCCCTTTTTGAGTTATGGTGACACACACAAATTTCTTTTTTGGACTTTGGG
Source organism: Triatoma infestans (assembly GCA_011037195.1). NCBI lineage: Eukaryota > Metazoa > Arthropoda > Insecta > Hemiptera > Reduviidae > Triatoma > Triatoma infestans. The sequence continues at coordinate 1,322 of JAAEAF010012662.1, forward strand.
ACTATAAAAACATATATTTCATTTGGTGTTTTATGCATGGTAGCATGCATATTTCTTTAATCCTGACTGGTTTCTGATTTTCGTCCATCGTCAAGTTCGTGTAGAGAGTTCACTTCAACCCTGTTACAGCGTTCTGTAATAATGTTTCTGTTACAGACTACACTTAATGATTATGTGTGCGGTAGATTATAAGGTTATATTACGTATTAAGCCAACAAGTGTGTGTGTAACAGAAACATTGAGTTGAACTAAACTTTTTACAACAAACTTAATAAATTTACTCTTAACGATGGATCAAAATCTAAACCCCGTCAGGAATAAAAAAAATATGCATGATACAACGGACAACATACCAAATATTATCCAGCAATGCGGCACCCATCCACATACTCAAACATATATTTTCTGGTATGAAGACTTCGAACAATATCTATCAACCAGAAAAACAACTTTACGGTTTTTGAGATTATCTCCAAAATGGCACAAATGGTTGTTTTTTTTTTTTTAATCGTATATTATTATCTAAACACGGCACAGTCTATCACTTTAAATATTTAAAATATTTTTCTGGAATTTTTTATCTTCCGGATTTTACTGATTAATGTGTGTTTGTTAGATTAAATTTAAGCTGCAGCTACAAGCTTTATTGGTGGTTGAGACAGGATGCTTTGCCACAAAAGTTGGCTCAAGTGACGCCATTTTTGTCATAGCCATAGCCAAACTTAATGTTTTATAAACTTTGCAGTTTGAAATAAAATTAGTCAATTAAATAATTGTGAATACTAATATTATATTATATTAAGAGGAAGACATGTGTGTGTGTTTCATTCCTGATTCTTTTTACTTTCTCTTCACTCTAGTAAAGAGGAAGTATTGTAATCGTGTCAAATTTTCGATATCGAGTTTTCACAGGGAAATATCCGTTTTGAGGTCTCCTGAGTCCAAAAAAGTGGTTTTTAACAAATTGGTGTGTGTGTGTGTGTGTGTATGTATTTGAGCAGCATAGCTCAAAAACGAAAAATCGTAGAAAGTTCAAACTTGATATTACGTTTAGGTAAAACCATGGGATCTGACGGTGCGTTATGTGTCAATATTCCTCAACCGGAAGTAGCACTTTACAAGTTGTTTTTTTTACGTTTTTGCGATTTTCTCAAAAATGGTTCCGACGATTTTCTTGAAACTTAGTATATCAGCTACACATACAAAGAGGCTACAACTTTTATTTGAAACATTTCTCCAGGAAAATTATTTAAGGGCACTTCTGGGGGGAGAGGTGGGGTTAGGTTTCCATCTAAAGTGCTATTTTAGTTTAGTAGCCAATTCTGTCATCTAAATAATGTTAATTAGGAATTAAATATGTTGTTGAAATCCCGGTTTGAAAAAAATCAGATAACCGAAAGTGCACGTTTGTTTTGCACACGTACTAAATGATTCTTCAATTTTTTCGCGATTTTCCTCAAAAATGGCCTCCGACGATTTTCTTGAAACTTCGTATACAAAATTAAAAGTGCAAAGATCTTATCTTTGATTTAAGACAGTTTCTCTGGAAAATTCATGTAAGGGCGTTTTAGGGGACGGGGTGGTTGCGTCTTCCCCTAAGTGGTAGCCTAGTTGATTATACAATTCTATCATCCAAACAAAATTAATTGGAATAAATTAAATGGCCAAAATTCCGAGTTTTAAGAAAATTAGTAAACCGGAAGTGGCCTTTTACTGAACAGTTTTTTCAATTTTCGACGAATTTCGTTAAATTTGGTCCACAAACTATAACATTTGTCAATTATAATTTTTAAGAACAGGAGTAAGAGAAAGTTGTATGAGTGTTTCACACCAGATTTTTTATATTTATTTTGCTTTAATGATATGAAATTTGTTGACTTAAAGCTTTTATCTGTTATTTCATTATTTTTGTATACATAACTATACAAATTGACCCATCTCTCCTTTCTACAATAAATCTATGTTTTATCTCCTAACATTTTTTTTATGCTAAGATAAAGAAGAATCCTTTTCTCTCCTTTTATTCTCTACTGTGAAAAAAGAAGGAGCTTTTTGATTTATTTAGTGTTGATTGGTTGTCACCATGCAGACAAGAATGGAATGAGTTGGTTGGTTGGCTGGTCTGTCTGAGATGATCCCCCCACCCCACCACCACCCAACTCAACACCATCACAGCATATCGCTTTGTACAAAACCCTACTTTTCCAATAGTAGATACTTTTCCACCCCTTTTTCACCAGTTTTCTCAAGAGATTTATCACCATATTCAGCTCCTACTCTGCCAATGTAAATAACTAGGGAAGTGAAAGGAATAACAACTATAATGAAAAGAAATATAAAACTGGGTATTCCTTTTTCTTTTTCACAAAAAATTCATCCAACCAGTGATAATCCAAGAGATTATTCTTATGTTATATTTACGAAATCTTGTTTCATTTCAAGATTAAAAAGTATGGATTCCTTAAAAGAACAATTTGTATGAATCTTACAAAATAGATTTTTACAGTTTCTTATCGTTCAAATTGTATCACATTTTTCGAATTTGAACTTTACCGGAAATACCTATATATATAGGGGGCAGTAAAGGGGAAATATTGCGGGCGTGGCAAATTTTCAAAGTTGGGTTTTCGCCGGAAATATACGTTTCAATATATTATACGATACTATCGTCTACATAATTTTTAATAAAAATCTAATATGTGGCCAAAATTCCAAGTTTTAAGAAAAATCTTTTTACCAAAATTATGACATTTATGCTTGGGTAAAGTTAGAAGAGATGACGGGGGTAGGGAAGAAGACGCAGGCTTTACTTCTCTTGTTTGCCATAACATGGCGTCATGCAAGTTGGTCGATAGGTAGAGAGAGATCAGAAAGCGAAAGTATTACAAAATTCTTCAGTTATTTTGTGTGTTCTTCTGTGTTCTACAAACACTTATACGCATCAGCTATATCTGGTGAATACTTGAATTTTCATAACGCATTAGTAAATTTTTATATACTATTTTAATTGCAATTGGAATGAAAGATTTCCATGCTGTAGTTAAAGTTGGGCTCCTAGAGCCATAGTGTTTACCAAGTATCATGTCGATCAGCCAAGTTACCTTCATAGAGGAGAGGAACGGCATCTCTCCTACTTATGGTGCGTCATCTATCCTACCATACTATGAGTGACGGCCAAGTGTAGTGTACTTGTATTTTGGTATTTTGGAATAAATGAGAATGTCTTTATTTCGAAAAATAACATTTTTTTTTTTTTTTTAGATAATAGTAGGTGACATACGTTTTTTATAAAGAATTATCTCTTTAATATATCTCCTATATTTTAGTACACGCATAACTGTAAAATATGATCCTCTCTCCTAACTTTACCCTATATATCTGATGTACAGTATTTTGTTTCATGTGAAATTTGTTACTAGGTAATAATCGTGTAAATAATAAATAAATAAATAAATAAATAAATCATAAATAAACTTTGCACTACGAGAAGTCATGTGAGTGTTTCACTCCAGGATTTTTTTTTTTAATTGACTGTAGGGACGCCCTTTGCTATCCAAAGCTCTCTGGGCCCCCATATAGTGTTGCAGACAACATTGCCCTTCATCGGGCAATTGAGATGTAGAGACTCTTAGAGCGAGATAATCTAGTGCTGAACTCGAACCCGAGCCCTCTGCATTTGCTTGTCCAGTAGGCTACCACTGAGCTAATTTCGCCCCGGGTAGTAAAATTCCTCTACTCAAAGAATGCAAGCGGGGCTAGAAAGAATTAAATCCTGCAGTTACCGACTTCTCAAGCATTACAAGCCAAAATACCACAAAGAATTTTAACATTTCAATCTTCTATTTCTTTTTGGCCTTTTTAGACATTGTTTACCATATTGCTATTTAAATATTATTTTGTAATTTAATATTTATTTATTTTAAAATGCTTTTAGGATTTATTTTTCCTACTGTTTCGTTTTTTTTTTTAACTTTGTTTATTTTAAAGAATATAATGCATTTTGGAGATATACGCCCATTTAAAAACAAAAAAATCCTTCTGTAAATTTCGTGATTTTTGACCGGAACTCGTATTTCCGCTGCGATGATGTAACTAAATAAACTGCTCAGCAATTTCTAGCTCCCTACGATTTTATTTTCATTTTTGAGATATTTTATTCAAACACACAGAACATAATCGTTCACTAAAAAAATATTTTTATTATTAAAATGATTTCTAAACATCTTCTTCAACACACTTATTGGCGCTTCAATTTCAACAATTTGATACTATCCACTTATAGCAATAAACTACGAGATTGTTTTTCCCTACTGTTTATGACCGTCTGAAGGTGAAGAACCTAGCTCTGAATTTTAAAATAACACAGATACTGAGCGGCCATGGTAAATTTCGTTATTACCTTCATCGGTTTAACCTCGTTGCTGATCCCAACTGTCCATGCGACCGGACGTCTCCGCAGCATGTGACCCACATTATTTTTGAATGTCCGCGTCATGAAGCGATTCGTCAGCCATTAATTCGGGCTATGGTGTTAAAAGGATACAGCCTACAGCTTTCTTCTTTGCTGCATTCAGGAGTAATAAGTGAATTTGTTCGCTTTGTTAACAGGGTGGACTTCAATAATTTGTAGTAATTGTGGACGTAATTTATCTGTAATTTCTCTTTTGTTATCTTATTATTTAATGTTTCTTATATGTAGTAGTTTTTGGTATTTTCCTTACATGTTTTTATGTTTAGGTATTTTCTTGTATATTTATTAACTATAGTATATATTAATTACTTTTCAATTTCTATGTATGAATTGTAATCTTAAAATTAAGTGTATGTAAACAAATATTCTTTCTATGTATATGTGATAGCATGTATTATACTCTGTATGGGGCATGCTGAATAAAGTGATTTATAAAATAAATAAAAAAAAACTTATAGCAATAAACAAAAGTACAAAATACAAAATAATTAGATGTCACTTTAGTTTTGTATTGAAACAAAATTATATAAAATAATCTCACATTTTTGTATGGTTTTTATTTTTATTATTGTTCCTTAATTGTAAATTAGTTTCTAATAATAGAGAAGTGAACATGAAAAAGGCGGCTCAAATATTGTAAACAGTTTACATCAACAAGCTGTTTAATTTTTTACATCCTATAAACTAGTAGTAACTTATGAGGGGGAAAAAAAAAACATTTTATTGTTTGATACAAAATATGGAATCTTTTTTTTGTGTTTTGAAGTGATGTTCCCACGAGATTTTTCTAAAAAAAAATTGTTGTACTTCACTACAGTTAAGACTATTTTTATGCCGATTGAATTAAAGAGTGGTAGATTGAAGACTCTGTATTTTTGGGTCTTATAAACAAGTTTCAAATCATTCGCTTGACCTTAGCTTGCCATTAGCTTGTCATTTCAGAGCGATCGATTTACTGACAAAAAATAACTTCTACCGTAAATACGACTTTGCTTAAAATACGAATAGCTTCTTTTTGTTTTCTTTTTTCGAGAATCATGACGATTTTCATTATTAAAATCACATAATTATCTATATTATCGATGCTTATTACTTTTATTTGAAACATTTTTCTAAGAGAATTAATTTTTGGGTGGCCTGAGAAAGTGGTGTATTACATTTAAAATACAAATTAGGGTTCTACAATGTTTTTATTGCTGCCGCCTTCTGGTGGAGCATAGTGTTACCACTTCAAGTACATTCTGCCATGATTGTGTTAACCAATATGATTCTCCAATCTCTATATTTTTATCTTTGGGCAACTGACATAAAAATTTCTGATTTAAAGATGTAGTGGAAGAAAGAAATGAAAGAAAATAATAATTTTGAAAAATAGAATTTTGTTAATATTTTAAATGTATATAATATAGTGCAGTGAAAAGAGTCAGGTAATATAATTTAGGGTCATTGCTATTAAAGAGGCAATGGCACAAGATTCCGTTAAATTAATACAATGCCACTTGGCCAACTGTTTTGTAAGAGCAGGGCATTCTTTGGACAGTCTGCATTCTGATTTCGAACAATATCGTCGGAGCTAGACATTCATCAAAACATTAGTTCAGGAACCGCTATCTTAGAATCAGTGCAGTTCCACAATATATTAATAAGTTTATAATATCAAATAACTTGTAGTTATTATTTTAATAGAATATATTTATTGTTAGCAGTAGTGACTACTTTCTTATTTCTGATACTTCTTTCTTAACATATTTACTTACAAGCCCTTTTACTAAACTGCTCCTGCTACACCAACTACTGCTACAAACACACAAGCTACTACAACATAACATCACCAAAAACATTTCAAAGAATATTTGCCCTTGAGATGTAATTGTATTAACTGCAGTTTAGAGAAAGTTGTACGAGTGTTTCATTCCAGATAATTTTGAAAAAACGAACATTTTCACCTAACTATAAAAAAACTACTTCTTTCTGGGCTTTTCCATGTTTCCCAGATTTGATCCTGAATTAAACATTACTATGGCTTAGCTAGAAGTTTATCTAGCTTTACCCCTTATCGTTCAAATAACTATACTGTGCGTTAAAATTGTCAATAAATTCCTAAATTTGGATTTTATTGGATAAGTGAACTTTGCGTAGTTTATTCTTGAAAAAAAAAAAAGCACTCTTAATTTTCAAATATTTGAGTTTTACAAATTCACCAGATCTTTCTGGTGAAAATCATGAAAGATCACAGCCTGTTATTGAGTGAGAAAAGTCTGAAAAATATGATGATTTAAATCACCATTATTAATAAATAAATAAAAATCGATAAATAAAATATTCTATAATCATAAGAAAATATTTAATTTTACCAAAATTTTATAATTTCAACTTTTTTTTTTCTTGTCTTATTATTAAAAAAATTATAAATATAATCTTTTTGATAATTGATAAATATTGTAACTTAGACAGATGTAAAGTTAGATTATATATAAGATAAATTAAACTAAGTAATATAGTAATACTTAGTTATTTTTCTACAGTATCATTTTGAATAATAAATAGTTAATAAAAAAAAGAATTCAGATAGGGGTGAATTATAACTGACAGCTTTAAGGATTTATTTTGTTAAACATATGGTGTGGCCATTTAATTCGTTAAATTTCCTGAATGTTGATATTTTTCTACTCTTCCAAAGTTGATTTTTATAATTTTTAAAACTAGCAACTTGTAAATGATATTAAAATAAATAATATTAAACCTTATATTTAAGTTAATTAAATAATATAAATTTACATAAATTTCTTCACTAAACTCTCAGTCCATGATGTTTAAGAAATCTCTTTATCTTTTTCATCGCTAGAAAAAGATATTTTAATAAATTCATGAATTACAATGACTTTCATCAAAAGCATTCTGTGTGCATGTGTATATGTATTCATATAAGATCATAAAAAAAGAGTGTCTTGTGTTTCAAGAATTTATTTTAACATCTTTTTTAAAATTAATTGCAAATGTTGAAATCTATATGTATACTTTTAAGATACGTAGATAATTTTTTTTTTTAATTCCTTCAAAATACTTCAATTCTTTTAAGTAAATCTTTTAAGAAAAATAATGGTCACCAAAATTTTTCCAATGCTTGACTTATAGGGTAATATTTTTAGTTAAATTTATGTGAAACTAGACTCTTAATTTTTTACCGTCTAAACAAGATGGACTCACCTCAGTTATATGGCAGTTACTTAACATATTATCATGCTTACTAACTAAAGTGTGGATTATAATTATAGTATATGCAACCTTTTCTGAGAAAAGTTATAAGATTTGATACGAATTAAAAAAAAAAAACCTATGGCGCAACAGCCCATGAAGGGCCAAGGGGGCGTGTGGTAAGCACGCTGCACTTCCCACGCCGTTTAGTTCCGGCCTTCGCTACCTAGGGCGCTACTAACTGAAGCTTCCCACTTTTTATCACGTGCTACGTTAACACCGACTTTGCCTTCACGGGAATCGAACTTTGAATTGTCGCACGAAAGGCAAGTACGAATTCAGATTTATTTTAATTTAAAAGTAAACTAGCGGAAAAGATCCCTCGCTCTCCTTTCTGTAGTGTCGTATAGTGCATATTTAAATAAAGTTTGAATTATTTATAGAAACTATAATCCTTCATTCATTTTATAAAAATAAAACTATTCTTAAAAGTAATTTATTGAGTGAAGCTTAGTGCAGTAATATTGAGGGACATATAATTATTATTAATTTCTTTTTACAATTTTAATTATTGAACATTATTAGTATTAGAATTTTTAATTAATATAAATTATAATTCAATTTTCAGTTTGAGTGAAAGCTTTATATTCAGTTGAAAATGTGGGTGGGTCTGCAATGCTGGATAACATCTGGTATTTCATCCGTCGTATCATGCACATTGATTCTGTTCCTGATCGACAACCAACAAGTGTGAGTGAACAGGAACATTACGTTGAAGTGAACTCTCTATACCATCTTGGTGAATTTGCTCTGACGATGGATGAAAACCCGATACCGGTCAGGAAACAAAATCCATATGCATGATATGACGGATAAAATACCAAACTTTATTCGGTTGATTGGAAGAAAAATGAGTTGACCTAAGTGAAGTGAGTAACATGGAACTGGTATCGCGAGTTCTATTGAACAGCGTAATGGGTACTGATATATATACTCAAAACCTACTCCATTTAGAGCCTTTGGAGATAGTTGCTTTTTGGATTTAGCATCTTCTTTAGAGAACCTCTTAATTCTCCATCCTACAATTTTAAAGACCAGACCCAGAATGTAAGAAATCTCAGAAAGACTTGTACTTCGCGTTGAATTTAGCCTTGAAAATTGCTTCTTAATCCATTTACTATAGTAATCTTTCATGAAGGCTTTCTTCATAGGAGTGCAGACGCTGTTTGGTATTTTTCTGATATAGCTCGTAATAATTTCTTTCCGATTGTTTAGATTTCTCATTTCTACAACAAATATAATTCATTAACAAAAATTGAATTTCACAGTGATATTTCAAATTTAATATTCAAATAACTATTATTTGTATTTAACTATGTCTATTTTATTTTTTATTTAAGGTAATAAGTTTAGAATTAATAGTTCCAATTAAGGATAGAACAATTTTTTAACATATAAATAATTCTTAGTATTGAATAGAGAAGTGTGGCTCGGAGTGGACCAGTTCACACCTGAGCTGGTGCGGCCCAACAAGCTACACTCCATGATTATAGGAGCTAACCGCTCGCCTCAGGAAACAATCTTCTTCTTTTTTTCCTTGTATCTATATACTTGATCTCACTCATTCTGTTTCAGTCTCTCACTCTCTCTGTATATATTCCATCCTGCTTGTTTCCTTCACATCTGACTGTTAAGAGAATGTAGAAGAGTGCGCCGCTATTCCCCTTACTAGATCTTTCACATACCATTATTACATCAACTTTCATGATTACTACTTAACAACTAACCCTTTTTATCCTTTTCTTCTCTCTCATTTACCTCGTTCCACATTGTATCTACTTATCGCTGAGTTCTTGTAATTTTACTAATGATGTAAATAATTCAGCTGAAACAGATATTTTTCAACATTACTATTATTATTTCTTTTGTACTCAACAAATATATACTGTTTTAATATAAGGCTTGAAATCTTTTGACTCTATAATATTAAAAAGAAAGTGCTGAATTCTAGACAGAAACAAACTAATCTCAGGAGATTCACAAACCTGTGGGATTTTTTTTTTTTGCATTTTGAGTTACAATCATTGTAATATATAAGTAGAAATGTTCAAAAAAAATTACGAATAAAATAATATATTTATAGAAAGGAAGATGGTAAAGTGCTACTCGCAACAATACAAAATTTCTATCCATTCTCTCAATTAGTCAGGTAATTTTGATACCATTGTTCTTAAATATTTCTTGAGGTTTTTCAGAGAGAGTCTGGGAGAGGTCGGTGTTATATTGAAGAATGTGATTTTTTTTTTAAAGAGAAATTTTCTATATAGCAAGAGAAGACAACAAAGGGAGAAGAGAAACGAACCCAACTACTCTCTCGGACTGGAGTGGGAAAAAACTGTATAAATACAGCGACGGACAGTCCATGGGAATACAGTTCAATACAGTTCAACATAGTGCAAGACAGTTCAATATAGTTCACTATAGTACTACACTTTGATCTTAGCCAAAAGGCCGAGAAGCGATGTGATCAGGTTGTTTGAATCTGTGGTAGCAGCTACAGCTCTTTACTCTTCGGAACTTTGGGCCCTTGGTTATTTGGAATCATTGGAAAGGTTGCAAATGTGTTTTTTCAAACAACTGTATCATTTACCATTTAATACACCGAACCATTTCATTCGTACTGAAACAGGGTGTAAAGATATACGGGTTACAGTAATAGAGAGAACATTGAATCTATGGCTACAAGTTCTTCGTATGTCTCCAAATGAACCTTTAAAAAAATGCTTTGATGTTATGATAAATTATCTAACAACAATCAACCTGCTATCGCACTCAAAAAACCATTGGTTCCTGCATCTCAACAACACACTTGTGACAATAGGGCTCCCGGCTATATATAATTTCAATAGTACTGAGGTTTTGCTTCATCTCAAAGCTGATATTATTGAAAGGTGGACAAATCATCTGAGGAGTCAAGATGTTAATCGTATACTGAACTCCAAATACAATCCGTTTTTCAGTCAAGATGTTAATCGTATACTGAACTCCAAATACAATCCGTTTTTTAGACAACTAACAACGTTACATCAAGGAAAGAATGCCGATTAAACAGCAAAGAGTCTTATGCCAGTTGAGATTGTCCAATATAAATATTATAAGGCTATTTCTAAATGGAGAAAGGGTTTCCATCAATGCGAGTACAATATGTGATCTCTGCAATACAAAAGAGCTTTCAACATTGGTACATTTTTTGCTGAAATGTCCAATTACAGGTCATACAGGAAGGAGTTCCTTGCTCAGTATATAGATCGCAGCGGCAATGAAGAGGACTCACTCGCGAGATTACTAAACATAACCGATGGGAAGCAGTTGAAGAATGTATTTACTTTTGTGGAGTGTGCTATTAAAATGAGAAATTTTATTTTGGACTTGTATGAGACTTGATTGATGGTTTTGAGTGCTAATTGTTATTGTGTAATATTATTAGTGTTAGATGTATACTTCTGAGCAATTTATATGTGAGTGATATTTTCTTTGTTTTTTGTTTATTTTGAAATGTTGGGCCAGACCCCCTGTATCATGTAGCTTACATAAATATAGTATGT
>JAAEAF010012663.1:0-18137 GCA_011037195.1 Triatoma infestans
CCCATCTCACTGCTTCCCCAATGCACTAACCCCCAAGGAAAAGTGCCATTCTAACACTTCCTTCTTATATTAGTTTTTCTTTTTCCCCTGAAGTTTTTCTTCTTCTTGATGTTTTTTTTTTTTTATCAAAAAGATTTTTCTAATTTGTTTGCCAATTTGCTTACATGTCTATTTTCTCATTTCTCAAGTTTGCGGTTTTATTTTGTTTTCTCTGTTATTTACTGAATTTAGAAAAAGAGAACTCGAGAAAAAAATAATGATTTTTCACACATCGATTTTCTTATTTTAAATAGCCGGCCAGACATGATTAATATCTCCCACCAGAACATATTTAAACTAGAAAATAATCCGTTACTCAACTGGAATTTGCGGAGAAAGAGCTGCTCAAGTTTTTATATCATTTATTTCTGGGATAACCTAGGATGAATAATTAAGGTTTATAAGCGCTATATTGAATAACACGGCAGCACAAATCAACTTTATCTGCATATCCTGAATTAGAATGTAGTTATGAAAGGTGCACTCTTCGAGTTGAACTCTTACAATTTTGCTGCAATATCCACAGTGAGGCCAAAAAATCATGTGCTACTTTCCTCTTTAAAATCCTTAGATCTAATCTGTTCTCAACTCCAGCATATCGTCACAAGATGGTGGAAGTTTCTCTGAACTTTGCTGACTAGCAGTGCTGAAAACAGAACAACGATTCTCGAAAGTTATTAATTTTTATTTTTTGAAGGTAATCCCGATTAAAGAATACACCGTATCTTCTTGGAATATACATTACAATGTTATCTTCTTTTGACATTATATATTTATTTTATGAGTCAATACCCAGCTACAAATAGACACCACATTACAATAAATTACGAAAGGAAAAATAAAATAAAAAGAGAAAAACAATTTTCCTGTCATCTTTAATGTTTCCAGTAACATAAAAGAAGAAAAAGTTTGCTTTACGTATCAGTCTGGTAACTTAGTTTTGTGATTCAGATACAACTTAGATTGAGTCAAGTAAACAAAGTTAGAACATAGATTTATTTTTTCATAAACTTCAATAACTTTGTTTGATAATACGTTATAAAACAATATAACTCTATTATCAATTAAATTTACAGTTGTACAATAATTATGGTGTTTTTTCTAAATATCTAATTATAGAGAAAGAAGTGTGCTAAATTAAAGACGGGGTTGACTAATTACGTAGATGTTAGATGTGTAACGGAAGTGATTATTAAGGCAAATCCATTATGACTTGAAAAAAAAAAGGCCTCCATATTGTTTCGTGAAGTCATGTATGGGATACCGCAGGAAACGCCAAGTGTTCCGAAGAAGTGGCTAGCCCAGTTTTTCCTAGGAGGAAGGAATCGCTTAATTTATACAGAAAGAATATATTGAAGGCGATTTTCAGTTATAATGATAATATTAGGATAGCAAATGATGTTTAATAAGAATTCCTTGATTTCTGGTCGAAGAACAGAAAAATTAAACTTTGAAATGTGACACTCATTGAGATATACAATTGAACTCTATTCTCCTGCAAGAAATACTCATGTAATTAACCAAATTCTATGATTTATTGAAACGTATTAAGGTCTTCGGTGTTGAAAATGTGTCAATGGTTTGGTACAAAAAAAACAAAACGATAAATCACTTTTATTTGAAATATATTTTTTCTACAACAGTTGAATAATGTTATAATTATTCCACTAAAATCAGTGGCTAAAGTTCATGTTTTATTCACTTGTGACTTTTACACATTACTTTCTCTCACTAGCGTGGAAAACTAACATTATTCAACTCTAATTAGCCCAACATCTAGCGGGAATACGCGAAAACAAGATCAAAACAAATCCCAGATACAGCGGATTTGAGGTTATACCAAACGGTACAGGTTATAGAGAGAGATGGAGTACTTTGAGTTGAATACAAATACATTCTCTATATTTGCCCTGTTCACATCTTTTTGTATTCATAAAATTTTAGGAACCAATTTAATACAGTTACAGAAGAAAAAATATAAATTTAACTCTATAGAAAAGTTTTCTGGGAAAAGTGAAGCTACAGGTAAACCCAGAGAAAACAAAGACCATGGTGATAGCAAAGGAAAGAGAAGATCATCATGTACGGGTTAATGGGACAGAGATAGAGCGGGCAGATACCTTCAAATATCTAGGCGTCTATCTGTCCCAAAAAGGAACTCTGGACGAAGGGTGGCTACCGCAGGAAAAGTCTTTCACGCTTTGAAACAAGCTTTCTTAGGAAAGCCAGAAGTCTCTAAAGCGGCAAAGATAGCCGTGTATAAGACTGTATTCCTGCCAATTCTTACATATTCCAGTGAGTCTTGGACCCTCACAGAAAGAGATAAAAGCGCTACACCCATCCTCGTCCTAATGTCGTCATTTCTAACTTTATCCCGCCTCGAACATCCTGCAGATCTCCTCCAAAAATCCATCTCCACTGCCAGGAGTCTCTCGCGTTGTCTTCTGTTCAGTATCCAGGTTTCTGCGCCGTACAGTAGGTTACCTTGAAGGATCGATGTGAAGATCAGCCTGTTGGTTCCGGGTAACAAATTTCCGCTCCATAGCACTGGGTTCAATAGTCCTATTACTTTTTTCCCGTCCCTAATTCTTCTCTCTACTTCCTGCTTGGAGGAACCATCCTTTTCTACTATTGACCCGAAATATTTAAAATGATCCACTCTTTTAATGCGTTTACCTTCTATTTCTATGGTACTTTATTCGACGTGGGCAAGTGCTTCGTCTTATCAAAATTTATACCATTCAGTTCCCATTCCGCATAACCTTCCATCAACTTCCTTAGCATATAGCTAGCATCATCTACATCTTCTACAATAATAACCTGGTCGTCTGCGAGCAGAAGGTTAGAAATGTACAGATTATCTGTAATCTTTATTCCCATTCTCTTACACTCATTCATCCTCTGAGAGCAACCTCGAGATATATTTTAAAAAGGGTTGGTGACATACAGCATCCTGGATTAGTCTTTTAGATGTTGTGAATGGCTGGGAGAGCGCTGAGACAATTTTGACTTGGTACCTGAAATTGTCATACATTTCTTTTACCATCAGGTTCAGAGATACCTCCCATCTTTAAAGCTTCCCATAACTTTTCCCTTGGAACGCTGTCGTAAGCTTTCTCAAGGACTATAAAGACCATTTCAAGTTCTTTCGCTTTTGCATAGTGTTTTTCCAGAAGCTGTCTGATTGTAAATATGTGGTCTATGCAGGACCGCCCTGCGCTGAATCCACACTGTTCTTCAGCACTCTGAAATTCTTTCTCCAACCTGTTCCTAACTATTCTTTCCAGCAGCTTTGTACACGGGTTAGACACACAAATCCCCCTATAGTTAGAGCATAGTCTCCTGCCCCCTTTTTTATAAATGGGTGTCAAGTATCCTAACTTCATTTCCTTCGGTATCCTTTGCCCTTCTGAAATGGCATTTAACATTTTCGTCAACTCAGCCACCTCTGACACTCCATACTTTAATAATTCGCTGTTAATTCCCCCGGGACTTGGCGCTTTTACGTTTTTGGTTGCCTGTAACTCTTTTTAAACGTCGTCCAAGGAGACGGCTATTGCCTTATTACTGTGACTATGGGTTTCTTCGCTATGGAACTCATCTCTAGTTTCATTTAGGAGACCTTCGAAATAATAATAAAATAAAATTTGGAGTGTTAATTAATGACAGTCATTCTTTCAGAGTAATAACAAATTTTGGAAGTGTGAAAATTATTATTATTATTTTTTTAAAGTAATAAATAATTTTGGCTATTATAAAAGTGTGTAAGTTATTATTAAGAATGGATAGTTTTTCTTAATTTAACAATGCAAGAAAAAGTGTGCAATAATAAACTAACCTAGAGGTAATCAAAACAGTAGTAATTTAAATAACTTTTTTATTATACTTTAGTAAGATTTATATCTTTTCTCTTTTCTCTCTCTTACTTCTATTCACTTTTCTTTAAAGTTATAACAAACAACTCTGTCAAACTTTCTTAACATAAACATATACACACTGAACTCTACTCTTAACTGAAACAACTAATTTTGTAACTGGTAGTGGGGGAAAATCAAGAAAGGGCTATCACAATGTTACCAACATTAAAACATTAAATATTTGTTAAGAGGAATATCATTAAATTATCTTTTTCTTTGTGTGTGGTTTTTTTTTTTTAGATCCTCTTTGAATATACGTGTTGGTGTGTCAGTGTGTTACAGCGAATCCCATTTAAACGTTTGTAAACGTAGAAATTTTGTTTCTATTAAATCGTATTGATTGGTGTAAGGGAAAGGCAGGTGAATGTATCATACCAGTTTTATTAACGTAAAATACGTTTTTTGAGAAGTCACCTATCTGGTAAAAAACGAATGGGTTTCTTTAGATTACAAAAAACGAACGAACGTTTTCTCATAGAATGAAGATATGAACATTGAGTTGGCGGTAGTGCGGGGGTGGAAAAACGTAAACTCGTATTCTAGGCATCATGCAACTGTAATATGACTGATACAATTTGATTTTTTGTTTTTATTGATTACTTGTATGTATCGATAAGTGTAATTGAAGGTAATAATTAAATTGTAGACCATATCGAATTTTTTCTCTCTTTGACTTTCTGTTTTTTTTTGCTACACAGTAGAAAAAGTTTTCCAATTCAAGCCACTTCTTGTCTACAGTATTATACTGTTTGATAGCCACTCTGGTAGCCACTGTAGAGAATTTAACTCCTCCTCACTCTCTCTCTCGCCACTGTTACAAGTGGCTACAAGATTTACTGTAACATACCAGTTTGGTTTTGGGATGTAGTGTAATAAAAAATCAGTTCATTGTATCAATCGGATTTTGTGTCTGGGCGATCCTTTTTTCTTTCCTTTTTTTTGGTTTCGATTAGAATTCCGTAAATGTTTTTATCCACTTTGGTGGAAAAAGACTAGCGGCTTTTCTTTGAAGAGTACTGTGTTTGTTTGTTTAAAGGTAGCTGTGTGACTTTTAGCTGTGGTATTTTTGTCTCTGGAATCGCTCAGTGGACGACAAAGAGACAAATACAAAAAGGAAATCTAATTTCCTCTCTCCTAGCTCCTCTCAAAAATAAATATTCCTCCAAAAAATATTTATACAAAGTTTATACAAAGAAAATCAGTGGAGTCGTTCTTGAGAAAATCACAAACACTGAAGAAAAAAAATCTGGTGTGAAACATTCACACAATTTTCTCTTATTCCTGTTCTCAAAATTATAATTGACATATTTCATAGTTTCTGTACCAATTTAATGAAATTCGTCGAAAACTGAAATAAACTTCAGTAAAAGCGCACTTCCGGTTTACTAATTTTCTTAAAACTCGTAATTTTAGCCACCTATTTATTTCAAATTAATTTTGTTTGGATGATAGAATTGTATAACACACTATGATAGCACTTTAGAGAAAAACAAAACACCACCCTCCCATAAAAGTGCCCTTAAATGAATTTTCCCAGAGAAATGTTTCAAGGAAAAGTTGTATATCGTTGTATGTGTACTTTATATAAACAGTCAACGATAATCGATTCTTTTCAAGAAAATCGTCGGAACCATTTTTGAGAAAATCGCGAAAACTTGGAAAAAATCATTTAGTAAAGTGGTAATGAAAACGCACTTCCGGTTAACCGATTTTTTTGAAACTCGGAATTTCAACAACATATTCAATGATAGAATTGTTTAATAAAATGAAATAGCACTTTAGATGAAAACCTCACCCTACGCCTCTCCCATAACTGCCCTTAAATGAATTTTCCCAAAGAAACATTTCAAATAAAAGTTTTAACTCTTTGTATGTGTAGTTCATATACCAAGTTTGAAAAAAAATTGTCGGAGCCATTTTTTAGTATAACGCAAAAAAGTAAAAAAAAAAAAACCAACAAGTAAAGTGGTATTTCCGGTTGAGGAATTTTGACAGATGACCCACTGACAGATGTCATGGTGATACCTAAACGTTTTCGTTTTTGGGCTATGCTGTTCACACACAAACACACACACACACACACACACACACACACACACACAGACCATTTGCTAAACGCCACTTTTTTGGATTCAGGAGACCTCAAAAAGGATTTTCCGGTGATAACTTGATATCGAAAATTTGACACGATTACAATACTTCCTCTTACTAGGAGTAGAATGGTGGCCAGGGTTATACCATATTATATTGTAATTTTGTCAGTGATAATACGACAAACATATGTTCCCACTTGGTTACAATTTAAATTGAAACCTAACTGAGATGCCTCCTCCCCAAAATTATTCCTAAATTCAAATTTTTCTGGACTAATGTTACAATTAAAAGTGGCACGTTTTTATTTCTGCAATTAGCAAATCTTTGTTTTGGAGAACATTGAAAAACTCAACAAATTATTCTGTAAAATTTCACTTCCGGTTAACTCATCAAATTTGAAATTGTACGGTGATTTTAATGTATATTGATATTATGTAGGTGTTAGGACTATAATTATATTGAAATGGTCCTTTACAGGAAAGATGCTATTGTTCCCTACTAAACACCCCCCCAAAATAAATTTAAATAGTATACAAAGTTGAAAGAAAATCACAAAATCAGTAAAAGAAACAAAACTATCCGATTGATAGAATCGCACTTCCGATTGATGGATATTGCCTGAAACCTTCCTGTTGGATGCTGCCATAGTATCTTAAACGGAATACGAAGTTTCTGATTCCTACGATTTTTCGTTTTTAAGATATTTTGTTTTCACTCATCCGCGCACACCGATCATTTTTACAAACATTTTTACTTTCTCTTACTTTCTTTTACATTCTCATTTTTACGACTCACTAGTACTTACTCCAAGTAAGAGGAAGTACTGTAATCGTGTCAAATTTTCGATATCTAGTTTTCACCGGAAATATCCGTTTTGAGGTCCACTGAGTCCAAAAAAGTGGTGTTTAGCAAATGGTCTGTGTATGTGTGAGTGGGCGTGCATGTATGTGCGTGCACAGCATAGCTTAAAGACGAAAAACCGTAGGAAGTTGCAACTTGATATTCCGGTTAGGTATCACTATGGCATCTGACAGTGTCTTATGACAGTGTCTATTTCTCTACCGGAAGTACTACTTTACAAGTTGGTTTTTTACTTTCTCTTACTCCTAGTAAGAGGAAGTATTGTAATCGTGTCAAATTTTCGATACTGAGTTTTTACCGGAAATATCTGTTTTGAGGGCCCCTTAGTCTAAAAAGTGGTTTTTAGCAAATGGTCTGTATGTGTATATATATATATGTCTGTGTCTGTGTGTATGTATGAGAACAGCATAGCTCAAAAACGAAAAATCGAAAGTTCAAACTTGATATTTCGTTTAGTTATCTTATCACCATGGGATCCGACAGTGGGTCACCTGTCAAAATTCCTCAACCGGAAGTACCAATTTACTAGTTTTTTTTTTTTACGTTTTTGCGATGTTCTCAAAAATGGCTGCAACGATTTTCTTCAAACGCCATATATCAACTACACATACAAACAGCTACAACTTTTGCTTAAAACATTTCTCCGTAAAAATTCATTTAAGGGCAGTTATGGGGGAGGGGTGGTGTTAGGTTTTCATCTAAAATGCTTTTTCAGTTTATGCTATTTCTGTCATCTACAAAATGTTAATTAGAATTAAATATGTTGTTGAAATTCCAAGTTTGAAAAATCGGATCACCGGAAGTGTGTTTACTTTACCACCTTACTAAATGATTTTTTTCACTTTTTCGCGATTTTCTCAAAAATGTCTCCGACGATCTTCTTGATACTTCCTATATTAACTAAACATACAAAGATCTACAACTTTTATTTAAAACTTTTCTCTGGGAAAATCCATTTAAGGGCACTTTTAGGGGAGGGGAGGGGTTGTGTTTTTTTCTAACGTGTATCATGGTTGATTATACAATTCTATTATCCAAACATAATTAATCAGAAATAAATAAATGGCCAAAATTCCGAGTTTCAAGAAAATTAGTAAACCGGAAGTGCGCTTTTACTGGTTTTTTTCAGTTTTCGACGAATTTCATTAAATTTGGTACACAAACTATAAAATTTGTCAATTATAATTTTGAGAACTGGAGTAAGAGAAAGTTGTGTGAGTGTTTCACACCAGATTTTTTTCGTACTCAGGAGACGTTGAAACATGTATTTCCTGTGATAACACAATTTCGAAAATTTTGTCACCATCGCTCTGTATACCACTAAGGAAAGTAATAAGATATAATGTACAAGCACTTTTAAGTCCCTTATTTTAAAAGCTAGTAATTATACACGAAAACATATGAAGTGATTTGGGGGGCGGGGAATCTATATTCAAATCATAGTTGTAAATAGTTGAATGTATGGAAGAAGTTTGATAAATTTATCATTCCGAAACGCTTAGTCCATATAGCTTTAATTTCTCTTTCTGGCTTAAGAGGGCGCCTTGCACTCTTGTAATTTCTTAGTTATTTTTTTTTTAGGATTTTTAGAAGATTTTCATTAAACTTTGAGACATTTAATTGTTCTGTAAAAAGTTCCAAGAAGAAAATTTGTCAATTTTGGAAGTTGATCAACAAAAGTAAGAGAAAATTGTGTGAACGTTTCCTGTCAGATTTTTCTTTTTTGCGGCAATATTTGTTTGAACAATCTTTTGGAAAAATTTATGAGAATTATGAATTAAATTTTGTAAATCTGAACATTATTATTACATTGGTACAAAACAAATTAGCTGATTAATCAGTTCATAGCAAATCACACCTAATTAATTCATGCAACTTGAATGTTAGATATTGCCGAATATCGCCTTGTTATTGCTGCATGCGATACCTATCACCATAAAAATGTCAAGAGTTTGTTTTAAACCAATTAATAATCAATTTATATTTAATTATATTTTGTGCAGGCCAGTTTAAGATGGTGTTGATGGTACAGATGAGATTACATACAACAAGATAAACAAAACAGTAGTAGTAGTAGAGTGGTGAGATGCTGGAAAGATTATGGGTAGTGGTTGTTGTGATTGGATATCTGGGTGCCGGAGGGCTACTCTTCCAGCTGATCGAGCCACCGCCTCCGCCTCCAAAACAACACATCACCAAATATACGGACAATTGTTTAAATCAACTATGGATAATTACAGGTTTGTTATTATTGTTTTGTCTATTATTATTGCTGCATTGTGGCATCTATAATTTTTGTCAGTTTTTTCCATATATTTATCCCAATACCACATTTTGATTCATACTGATGATTCAGCAATCCTTTCCTCTCATACCATCCAATATTTGCTCCAAATATCCTCTGATATCAACTTCAGTTATTGGAAACCTGGCTAAACCAAATTCAGAACTATTGAATATAAATTTACCGTTTTCATTCCGAATAAAAAAAGGTAATCAACACGATTGACATGGGACCTCCATACCAGACTTAAACGAACTTGCTTTAACTAACGCTTTTCAGACTGCTTGCCATACTTCTGTGCGACAAACGCTCCAAACAGACGTTTACAAAATAAAAAAAAACACTTCATATTGCTCGCACCAATTTGGCATTACGGAATAGAAATTTTTGGAACTGCAAAACGAAACAATTAAGATATAGCATCGTCGATGATCCAATTTTACGTCTCCTATAAAGCTATCCAGCTATACAGATCTGGCAAATTCCCTGTTCTAGCATAATCCAGATATCTCAAATTCCATAATAATCTTTCCTTTCAGCCTAATCCCTATGGTTCCACATCTCTCCCTCTCTTCGAATTCACTTGTGGATAATCTCTCAAGACGACTGAAGCGTTATTTGTCTCACGACTTTCTTGACTGCTAACTATAATTTTTCGCATTATCTCTGTTTTTATGATGTACTTAACTTTTTATTATATCAATATTATATATAATTGATATGACATGTCTTTTGCAATAATTCAACAAATATCTTAAATTTTGTTTCTTATTATCATTAAGTGAGCAGTTTTCTCAGTTATGAAGAAAAGAATCAATCAATTATTCACCCTTACTTATTAAAACATAATCGATACTGTAAAGTAATTTTTTAGTGAATTGAATTGCTTAAATATCACTTAAAAATTGTAGAATTATTAGAAATTAATTACAAATTTATTTTTAATTTATTAATTGTGAAAAGTAGCAATACAGACTTAGTAAAAGAGGTTACACTATATAAACAAAAAACAAAAAATAAAGATTTAGGTATACGCATCTTTTCGAATGCATCCTTTAATTTCGATACTTATCCAAATTTTCATGAAAATCAATGTAATTAAAGTTAGTTTAGTTACATGAAAACCTTATCCAAGTGTTTTTTCTCTAGTACAGTTTTGAAGTAAGTCTTTGTTGAGGATTATATAATATTGGTCGTTATTACTTGAAAACAGTGCTATTATCACAGCCCGTGGCCTTTCATAATATCTCTCTCTCTCTATCACACACCTCTTTTAGATAATAAACATATGTTTATTCTAAAGAGCTCCATTACAGGTAACTTCTGTGTGTGTGTGTGTGTGTGTGTGTGCGAGAGAGAGAAAAAAAAGTAGAATGCATGAAAGTGACAGAACTGAATGAGATCATAATTTGAATTATATAATTAACAAAATAATAATGATATAATTCGATTAATTAGTTTAAAAAGTTTACACTTTTCACTTTCTCTTGCTGGTGATCCGTAAAAGTACGGTGATTGTGAAAAATAATTTCAAAGAAAAATATATTTAAAGAACCAGAGAAATATATTCAACCTACCAGAAATATATTCAATTTACCATTTCAAATAAAAGATATTTTAATTATAAAATCAACCAATGAAACTTTTAAATAAATCACCCGAGCACAATGGTAAATTAATCTTGTGGTATTTTATATTTTGGATAAGAACAATTGGTTAGCGGCAGAGTGCAATTTGTGATATCCTGTTTGGCGGAAAGTGGAGATTGTTGTGCCTCTATTGCTGCACATCTCCAGCATTTAACAGTTGAACACTCTTGTTATAAAGGTCTTTGTTACTGGAAAGGTAGGTAGGGGTGGTTAATGCCGACAAAGAGTATTTGGAGTCCAGTAGCCTGGCTGTATAGAGTAGCTACCTGGTGGTTAGCTAGATTGAAAGCTAAACTATAATCACACAGATTCAGACGCACAAACCATACATATATATATATAATTTGTATGCCACCTGGAAAGCTATGCACAACCAGATAAGCGTAGTGAACCACCTGAAATGTACGATTGTTGTTACTGAACGTTATATATATATATATATATATATATATATATATAATATCATTAGTTTACTCTGTATTTCCAACTGTGGATCTCTCTCCAGAGGGGTAAATCAACAATATATACTCATATACCCCAGACCCAGGATGGGTGCATATTATAATTCAAATTATAATTGAATTCAAACTAATATTGTAGTGGTTAATTTATTATCATCAACAACGAGAAGGTTGATGTCGCCTGTTCCAACACATGTAAAAGTATAGAATTGATTTTTATATGTTATTATACAATTTACATGGATAGAAATCTACAATTTAAATAAGTGCGAATTTACAGAAGACCAGTTTTGAGTTTGGGGGGGGGGAATTTTCTCGAAAACGGCTACAACGATTTTCTTTAAACTTGGTAGCGCTTGATGCACAGATAGAAACGTATCACTCTTTATTTGAAACATTTGTCTGAAAAAATTGATTTGTAGCTTTGTTGGTTTTATCATGGAGCGCTCCACATAAGTTAGCTCAGGTATACAAGTAATGTCCCTACTGTCATTTTTATAGCCAGCCAACTACACGTACTAACGTTGCAATTTTAAAGAAAATTTCTTGATTAAATTGTATTAATTAAAAGTAAGAGAAACTCGTATGACTGTTTGACAATAGATTTTTTTTTTAAATGTAAATAATGATGATTAAGATAATAATTATGCAACTAGTCTGTTAGGGAAATTTAGTATTTTTTGGTATTTTGTAATTAGGTTGGCGGAACTGGGGAGTGGAAGTTACATCATCTATTGGTTATAATTTTGGTATGGGTTATAATATATATCATATTCTTGCTTGTCTTGTTAATTATTATTATTATTGTAAAATAATACAAGGTTTAATACTTTCATACATTAATTTTATATCTGATTCGGAATTCATTTTTACTTAAAGGCTGTTACTTACACATGATATAACACACTTCTTCAACACTCAACATGGTCTATTATTAAATAATTTTTTTTTTACAAGTTAAAATAGTATTTACATTAAAATAAGGAAGTTATCAATAAAACTGGTTGTGGAAACATTTGTATAGACTTTTGTTTTCTTACAATTTTCAGATTTCTGATAAATTTTCTGCGGAAAGAACGAGTTATGACTATAAAATAACAAAGAACGAGTCATTGTGAAAGGAGATAATTTTGGTCTTTTCTATTTTTTTTTTTTTTTTTTTAGGAAGCTGAGACGTTAAAATTCAAATACGATGTTTGTTGATTATTATTGGCATACTTTATACTACAGTGTAATAATCATTCTCTACCTGCCTCGGTTGATAGGTTAGCACCCCCCCTCCCATCGCATCTGTTTATTTCTTTAGGACAAATGAGCAAAAATTTTAAATTTTAAGAAAAGTTGTTTTATATATATATATAATATTGTAACGCAGCCACTGGTGCCATCTGGGAGAGAAAGCAGGTACGTCAAGTTCTCCTAGTGGTCGCTAGGAAGCGGTGGCGGCGCGTTCTAGCTCTTTCTAGAACAATCTATAATCTTCTAGACCCTTCTCCACCGGTGTAAATAGTGGGACAACAAAGAGTTTAGAGAGTTTCCAGTTACAAACTAAGTGTATGTTTGTGAAAAGTGTATAAAAAGTGAACAAAGTGAACTTTTGTTGGTTTTAAACTGTGAATTAATTATTATTAAGTGTTGTATTTATAATTTATTGTGTAAAACAATAAATTGGTGTTTTTCTTATTGAAGTTTAGAGTATTTTTATCTAAACGAACCCACTTAAAACTGGTTGTAGCAGCTAGTTTAGAAGGAAAATCGTTACAATATATATATATATATATATTGAATTAAGAGAAATAAGAGAATGTCCTGTGAGTGTTTCACACCAGAAAAATAAGTGTTTTTTTGGAAATTGTAATAATTTAAGTTATTGTAAACTTTCTTTTCTACACTCTGTTCTTCCTCAAGGATTGTAATTCCTATAGATTTTTTTTTTTTTCCGGCGCATCGACTGCCATGGTCATTAGCGCCTATAGATTTTATTTATTTTATTTTTCATTCAACAGGAATTCATCGCTGCTTTTTCCTTTTCTTACGCTTGTAAAATGTCTATATATAATTTATTGACCATCACTTGCACGATATAGATCACCGTTGGGAAGCTTCTTTGGCTTTTATCAAGTTCTGACTTGATATTACTATCATGAAATTCTGTTCACCTATTTTCTTGAAAAAAATAACCCCAGAGAAAAGCAGGTAGCCAGAACGGACAGACAGACATTCCCTTTTTCTTTTTTTTCCTAAAAGCTTACTTTTACCTTTTTCAATTGGTTTTATCCAGTGATGCGTTAAATTAAGAAAAAAAACTAATTGAAGATTGGCAAGGGAAAGGACAAACAACAATACCTTCACTTAGTGTTTTGTTTTGTCAACCACGTTGTGATGTCAACTGAGCATCAACATCCACCGGGTAAAGTAATCTCACTTTTAATTAGTAACAGTGAACAAGTTTTGCTATTATAGTGGTGAACTGTTTAAAACGTTGACATTTTCTAATACATCTTAAAGAGTAGTTGTGTCTGTGTAGTTTTTATTTAACTTTGGTAAGAGTATCATGGTGGCTTTAGCTAAGCCCAACTTGATTTAGATTTTAATTTCTTGTTTTATGTTGTCAACAATACTTTCCTGAGAGCAGTAAGTTTTCACACGATAATCAAGCTCCACATAATAATTACTTTCTGATAAAAAAAATCTGGTGTGAAACCCTCACACAACTTTTTATTACTCCAGTTACTCCAGTTCAATTGTAATTGACAAATTTTATAGTGTGTGAAATTCGTCGAAAACTGAAAAAACTGTTCAGTAAAAGCGCACTTCCGGTTTACTGATTTTCTTGAAACTCTGAATTTTGCCCATCTATTTATTTCTAATTAATTTTGTTTGGAAGATAAAATTGTATAATCTACTATGATAGCACATTAGAGAAAAACATACCCCACCCCACCACTAAAAGTGACCTTAAATGAATTTTCCCAGAGAAATGTTTTAAATAAAAGTTGTTGCTCTTTGTATGTGTAGTTGATATACCAAGTATGAAGAGTCCGAGTTCCGTTGATATACCGAGTTTAAATCGTCGGAGCCATTTTTGAGAAAAACGCAAAAAAGTAAAAAAAACCTACTAGTAAAGTGTACTTCCGGTTCAGGAATTTTGACAGATAACGTACTGTCAGATCCTATGGTCTTTTCGTCTTTAAGCTATGCTGTTCACATACATGCACGCATGCACACATACACTCACATACACACACACACACACACACACACAGGCTATTTGCTAAAAACCACTTTTTTGGACTCAGGGTAGCTCAAAGGGATATTTCCGGGGAAAACTCGATATCGAAAATTTGACACGATTACAATACTTAGTAAAAAATCTGGTGTGAAACACTCATAAGACTTTCTCTAGAGATTACAGCGACAAACCAAGTCGATGTTGCTGCTCAATTTCATCGAGTTGCTATAAAAAACACAGATTACTAATCTATCTTCATGAGACAATCTCAAGTCCAAAAGACACAAACGTTACAAAACTAAAGTAAATAGCGCAAAGAATAAGCGAAATAAGAATGAAACATACATAAATAAACTCAATACGCAGGGCCTTAAATAAATAATACCATTTATCAATGACCGTAGATGTGATTATGGAGGATTCCCAAGGAATCCAAGATAATTTGCTCCGCCAGCCGGGTCAAATTCCCTTTGTCAATGCCGACATTATCAAAAAATTCAGCAGTAGCCATTGGGATTGCCCCCCGAGAGCCGAACCATAAGCCGTGAACTGCAAAGTTCCTTTCTCCGAATTCTTGTAGGAACTTTTCTTGGAGAAAGTTAACGCACTTCTCATAAATCGCTCTCTTTTCTTCATTAATCTGCTTGGCCTGGTCTGGATCGTTGCTCTCATACCTAACCGTAGGGTCGACAACCATTCATGGTTTTCATAAGTATTCATGGTTCAGTATTCTGCGTGTACCCCTGCGTGCAGTTTACATAATTGTAACTGAGAAATTTTATAATTAATATATCAAATTTAATGAAATTCCTCGATGTTTTTTATGGAACAAATCGCGAAAACTGAAAAAATTATTCAGTAAAAACGCACTTCCGGTTCACTAATTTTCTTGAAACTCGGAATTTTTAGCAAATCTATTTATTTCTAATTTAATTTTGTATAGATGTAGAATTTATTGTATAATCAACTAAGATAGCTGAGATAGGAAAAACATAACACAACCCCTCCCCAGAAAAGTCCCCTTAAATGCTTTAGCCATAGAAATGATTTAAATAAAAGTTGTAGCTCTTTATATGAATGGTTCAGATTCCTAGTTTGAGGAAAATGGAGCCATTTTAGAAAAAATAGCAGAAAACTGAAAAATTACCTTTCAGTAAAAACTCTCTTCCGGTCATCTTTTTCTCTTCAGACTCTCCATTTCGAACACATATTTAATTCTAATTGATATTATTTAGATGATAGAATTATATAACTAACTGAAATAGCACTTTAGAGATGTTCCCCCAAAAATGCCCTTTAATGAATTTTCCTGGAGAAATATTTCAAATAAAAGTTGTAGATCTTTGTATGTATAGTTGTATATGAAGTTTAAAGAGAATCGTTGGAATCGTCTCGTGGAAATCACTAAAAAACTGGAAAAAAAATTCAGTAAAGTGATACTTCCGGAAGAGGAATTTTTACAGACAATTTAGTGTCGGATTCGACAGTGATACCTAAATGGAATATGAAGTTTTGGTTTTTGAGCTATGCTGTTCACATACATACACACATTCATGTAGTAGTCAGATGAGTAGAGCATGATTTTTTTTTTAAATTTAAGGATAGAAATTGGGATTGATTAATTAGACGAGATATGAAGACACTGTTATAATATAACTATAAGTTTACGCTAACTGCACTGGACTTGTAATGATTTTATAGAATAAAGGGTTAAAGTAGAGTTATGACACGATGTGATGTATATGGTTGAATCTGATAGATAGCCCATGTCTAGATCACTCACTGGTTTACTGGCTTATATACAGGTTCTCCCCACTCTAGCCTGCTTAAGTGAAAGAGTACCAGAGAGAGTCTGTTTTCTCTCGGTCGGGCTTGTGCTCTCTCTCTCTCTCTCTCTCTTGGTTCAATATTTGCAATAAAAAAATCAGATACGCCCGTAGAATCCACACAAAAACCGCCATCGCCTTGCAAACATTGTGCTGGTATGCACTGGCACAATGAATGCAAGCAAAAGTTCCAAGTAGTCACGTCGCGGCGAAAAAGAAACTTAGTTTTAGAACCACCCTCGCCGTGTAAGTTCTATCAAGGCGACCACTGGAATCGCGAATGTAATAATAAAAATCGAAACAGAGCGCGCACTAATTTTGGCAAAAAGCCTTAATTTCAGCCAAACTATCGTCCCTTCAGGCAAAGTAGGCCTTATATAAAAAAAAATTCCCAGTAATAATAATAATAACAACAGTAATAATAATAAGGGTAGTCATAATTATGGTAGTAGCAATAATAAATTTAATAGTAGCAACACTTCAAACCGATGGATTCCACCAACATGCCAGATATGTGAAAAGCGTGGGCACACAGCAAAGGCATGCTGGTTCAATTCAAAAAACGACTAGGCGCTCAGCCATTTTCTCAAACGGCTACCACTGTACTGATCCCGGCACTCCACGATTCGAATAATTTATTAATTACCGTTCAAATTAAAAAGAAAAAGTTACAGCGCTAATCGACACAGGCGCTTCGCATTCACTCATAGATTCCAGTCACGTCAAATCGAGGCCCGAAAGATCTGATTTAATATTGAAATCGATTACAAACCAGATTATCCCCAACTATGGTCTGTCAACCGTTCATTTATCAATAAGCGAAAGCACAAAAATTCAGGGTAAATTCATAGTGTCCCAACTGAAAAATGAATTTGAAATGATCATTGGGAGAGACCTGCTCACAAAATTTCAAGCAATTATAAATTTTAAAAACTTGAACATAAGCATACATAAAACAGTAATTCCATTCTTAACAGACAACACAACATCACAAATTAATACTATTCAAAACACAACTTTACCCGAAACATTGTCAACACGACATAAAATCATAATTTCGGCACGCACACACACAGTCAATACATACACTCTTCACACAAAAATTCCAGACGGTTCCATAATGTTGACACAACATGACAGTCTGCCCACAGGACTTTACTTGCCACATACACTGACAAACGTACATAATAACGCTTGTGCAAATACGCTAATAAACACCACACACCATGAGATCTCCATCACCAAACATTTTCCAATCGCACACATTCATTACAACCCGGAGATACTAAATTCATCATACAAACATACCATAAATTCCATTCAACAACTTTCACACAAAGAAAAAATACAATTACAAGCCTTTCAACAACAATTACGCCAGAAACTTACTCATCTTTCTCCACAACAAGCAGACAAAATTGTTGAAACATTCTCTCTATTTTATGACACATTTACACATGACAAAGACTACAAAACAAAATTTACAGATATAACACACCACATAGATACACAAAATCATCCGCCTGTACATAGTAGACCTTACAAATTATCTCACTCAGAAGCTCCCATACTAAAAGCTCTCATACAAGATAATCTGATAGAGGAATAATTGAACCGAGTACTAGTAACTGGGTAATTCGGTAATTCTGGTTAAGAAGAAGTCTGCGGCTCAGACAAAAGTCGATCCAAACGACATAACCCAGTTACGCAAACAGTACAGGTACGTGGTTGATCTGCGTAAATTAAACACAATCACCACATCTGAAATTTATCC
>JAAEAF010012664.1:0-17064 GCA_011037195.1 Triatoma infestans
TAATAGTAAGATCTATCGTATTTAAATAGAGCTGTAAATGCGATCTCTGGAGTACATATCAATTTTTTTTTTTAATTGTTAAAATTTGTGGTTTGTATAACATAAAGGTGTTATAATTGGGTACCCTTATTCTCATAAGTAAGCATTCATTCGTTTTTACCTGGAAATCACTTTAAGAAACTATACTTTTTTTTGTTATAAGCATAATACTTACAAAAACAAAAAGCATTAAGCACAATAATAATGCCATTTAAATGGATGCTTATTAGTTATGAGAGCTTATATTTTATAGATATTTGGAGAATGGCAATCTAATCTCTAACCAAACAGCCGAATCTAGGTTACCCTTCTGCATTCCAACATTCTACCTACAAGATTCAGACAATAACTTAGCTACATAGTTACTTACTACATAGTTTCGACAGACTTCTAAAAGAGAATTCTTATTGAATTCGGTGAGGGGGGACTAGCACTTCTGGTGCAAAACATTCATATGAGTTTCCCCCACCAACAACAATCCAATTCTAATTGACAAATTTGTCCCAGTCAAGAAACTAATTTAGAATTTATATAAAAAAAATTTATATATATATATAATATAATAACATCTCCGGATTATATAAATGTGGCAAATTGTTAGTTGTTCTGATTGCATTTTCAATAGTTTGTAAATGACATTTGTATTATAACATAAGTTCTTGGTTATAGTAAATAGATGGTGCATAGTTTATCCTCATAGTTGTGCTGGGTATAGTTTCAGTCCGTTATCATATAATTAACGTAAATAGTTGTGTTGCATTGTTGGAACAATATAGTATAATAACATCTATTGCAGAGAATACACCTAATTCCAGCTAATTCCCGTTTCATCTTTCTGTTTTGTCAAGGAAAATGCGATCATGTTATTGATTTCATTATCCCAAGTAAATTTTTTACGACTTAGTGCATATTTAGTTTTGTGGATGCATATAGTTTTGGATTAAATTAATTGTTTATTATTCATTTATCAACAACTAGTATTATTATTGTTTAATTTAAAAGGCGCGTCAACATGTATGGTCATTGGCGCCTGGACACTTCTCAGTCAGTAAACTGCTGGCCTCCAGACAGTATTCTCTTCTTACAGACAACATTGTCCCATCACCGGACAGTGAGCTGTAGAGGCTCCTAGGAAGAAAAAATTTAAGGGCAGCACAGCTGGACTCGAACCCGCGTCTTCCGCGTGCGAGTCCAGTAGGCTAACCACTCAGCTATACCCTTCCCTTGACAGCTATTACTATTAATATTTTCATCACTGGCCAACTATAATAGTCAAATATTTCACACTTCTTAAACATCAATTAAATTTAGCCCTTAGTTTAGTTTTGGACATTTTACTTCATTCTTAATTCTATTTGCAAAAGAGGTATTCCTGTTTACATAATGTCCTCTTTAAGAAAATCTTGGGTGAAACACTAAACACTTGGAGCAATTTATTACAATTTAACACCTGTTTACTTCAATGGATCTGGCAACCAGAACGATCAGTCTCAACACCTTAGAAACTTTGCAACAGTAGTTTAAATTTAAGTGTAAAGCGCAAGTCCCCCAGAATACCACTAAAAGCAATTTTTCTTAAAAAGTATTTTTTAAAAATTGGTAGATTTATGATTAGCCATTAAGCATTCCCTTGTGGATCCCCTTTCTGGAAATGCAGTGGCGGAAGTGTATATGGTCCAACAGCTAAGTTTCTCCTATAGGCAGACCGACTATGAAATTTGTTAGGAAATTTGCCGCCATAGAACTTACACTAGATGATGCATTTTGAGAAAACTCTCGAATCAAATACTGCCTTTGGCGACATGCAAGCTGCAATAAGTGCAATCACTGGAATTGAAACGAGCTATTATACCCGAGAGTGTTACGAGCTATTAGGAAAAGCTGAGAGCATAGTCAGGGAAAGGTAACCAGTTAGTGTTATACAATGGATAGCAAGCAACTGTGGGGGTGCATGGTAATTGGCAAATGTTATAGTTTGTGTATACCAAATATTACGAAATTCCTCGAAAACTGAAAAAGCTGTTCAGTATACAAGCGCACTTCTGGCTTACAATTTTCTTAAAACTTGGAATTTTGGTCATCTCTTTATTTCTAATTAATTTTGTTTGGATGATAGAATTGTATAATCAACTACGAGGGAAGCTGCAACCCCACCCCTCCCCTAAAACTGCCCTTACATGAATTTTTCCAGAGAAATGTCTTAATTAAAAGATGTAGATCATTGCATTTTTATTTTGTATACGACGTTTCAAGAAAATCGTCGAAGCCATTTTCGAGAAAATCGCGAAAAAATGAAAGAATCATTTAGTAAAGTGTCAAAACAAACGCACTTCCGGTTATCTGATTTTTTTCAAACTCAGAATTTCTACAATATATTTAATTCTAATTAACATTATTTAGATGACAGAATGGTCTAATAAACTGAAATAACACTTTAGATGGAAACCTAACTCCACCCCTCCCTCAGAAGTGCCCTTATGAATTTTCCTAGAGAAAGGTTTCAAATAAAAGTTTGCTCTTTGTATGAGTAAGCTGATAAGCTGGCTTAAAAGTATGCTCAAATGCCGCAACATATATACCCATCTCTTACTGAAAAAAACCTAGCTTCTGCAAAAAAAAAAAAAAAAGCTAGGCGGATACCTATGAATAAGCAACGAGAAAAATCGGGGCAATGTTTATATTTGAGTACAGAGCTTGAAGATCTAGGCAGAAACATATTGATTAAGAAATATTTTTCATTATTTTATCAGTCATAATGAATCATAGGCTTATAAGAAAAAATTGTCATTGAATATAGAAATGGCTAATGAAAGTATGTATGAAAAGATGATGAAAGAACAGGAAATTTAAATGAAATCTACGAAAGGACACTAATGAGTTCCACTTTTCAAATCTTCAATAAATACTAACGGAAATGTTAACATTACTAAATTTTTTTGTAATGATTAGCGAATGCCCTGGACATAGTAAAGGTAAAAAATAAAATCACGGTCAATTAAGTTTTCTTATTGGAGTCTTGAGGTAATGCATCATGGACCTAACTCAGGTGAATGAATTGCCAGATTATTTTGCTTTTTTTTTTAAAAAAATAACGTCTGTGAATCTTCAATGAACCAAAGACATATATTGCTTTGGCCACTCTTTTGATTTTTCAGTCTCTATGTTTAAGATTTCCATTTCTTTCTCATTCTTTATGGATTACTTTCATCAATACCTTCAGCAAAGAAAAAAAAAAGCAGAATATAATTTACAGGTAGCGGCTTAATAAAAATATCTTTAAAGTTGCCCAAAATGTGTAGCTCAAGGAAGAAATTTTAGAGAAACAAATAGATTTTTAGTGTGAGAAAAAAGAAAACGGGTGGGGCACCATTACACACTTCCCTTATCCATTCTCAAAATTAAAGTGATAAATTTTATATTTTGTGTACCTAGTTTTAATGGAATTCGTCCGAAAACCTTGAAAAAAACTGTTTAGTAAAAGCGCACGTCCGGTTTACTACTATTCCATAAAACTCGATTCGGCCATCATTTATTTTTCTTATGTAATTTGCTTTGGAATGATAGATTGTATAATCAACTCTGATAGCACTTTAGAGAAAAACATAACCCCACCCTTCCCGTAAAAGTGCTATTAAATGAATTTTCCCAGAGAAATGTTTTAAATAAAAGTTGTAAATCTTTGTATGTGTAGTTTATATAGAAAGTTTCAAGAAAATCGTCAGAGCCATTTTTGAGAAAATCGCAAACATATGAAAAAAATCATTTAGTAAAGTAGTAAAGTAAACGCACTTCTGGTTATCCTATTTTTTCAAACTCGGAATTTCAACAACATATTCAATTCTAATTAACATTATATAGATAATAAAATTGTCTAATAAACTGAAATAGCACTTTAGATAAAAACCTAACCTACCCCTCCTCCATAACTGCCCTTAAATGAATTTTCCTAGAGAAATGTTTTAAATAAAAGTTGTAGCTCTTTGTATGGGTAGCTGATATACGAGGTTTAATGAAAATCGTCTTAGCCATTTTTGAGAAAAACGCAGAAAAGTTAAAAAAAAAAAAAACTAGTAAAGTGGTACTTCCGGTTGAGGAATTTTAACAGATAACGTACTGTCAGATCCCATGGTGTTACCTAAACGGAATATCAAGTTTTAACTTTCTATGGTTTTTCCGTTTTTGAGCTGTGCTGTACAAATTCACACACACTTAAACAGACCATTTGCTAAAAATCATTTTTTTTGGACTCAGATGACTTTAAAACGGATATTTGCGGGGGAAATCGATATCCAAAATTTGACACGATTACAATACTTCCTCTTACTTGGAGTAAGAGAAAGTAACAACAACAAAAATTAATAGATTAATGCCTTGTTTAGTTTCATAACCACTTTAATGGAAAAAGATTTATCTTTATTTATTTTGAACTTATAAGTTATTTTATAATATTATTTTGTGGTAAAAGAAAACTGTAGACAGGAAGCTCTGTTATGTGTATGGATTTTGGTAGAATAAAATTGATGAACAAAAAAGAATGTGGTATTATACCATAGTAAATCTGATATGGTTGATTCAACCGACGATCGGCCAGAAATAGTCGAAGCGTCTGTTATGTGTTCTATATAGCATCAATATTGTATTGGACCTACCTACACCGTTTATCCTATACCTTTTATTGGCATAGTACGCAACTGTAATCCAATCCTATTGCTAGGAGACCAACGTTTTCTAGAAAAAAAAGACATGAATTTTATTTCTGTTTCCTAAGAGCTTCAACTCATGATTCATACATTTCTTCTTTTCCTTCTTGTAAATTCTTTGAACCATATCCTCCCAAAAAATTGTTCCATCCTTTTCAATTTTTTCCAAAGCAGGCTTAATATATAAACTTCCTACTGTGTTCCAATATAATAAGTTGAAAAAAAGTATTCAAAGACTCGTGCCTATAATTTACTTTAGCCGTTTCTATACTTTGCTTTAGAAATTAAACTTCAAGACCCCTAGTGTTTTCAAGCTTGACGTTCCTCAAGATTTATCCTGTTTTAAAGCCATGCTGATATATGCCAACGGAATAGAATGATTAAATGACAGTGATGGGCGAGAGATAACCTATTTAAAAAAAAAAAAAGAATCTGGTGTGAAACACTCACATAACTTTCTCTTACTCTAGTTCTCAAAATTATAATTGACAAATATTATAGTTTGTGTACCAAATATAACGAAATCCGTCGAAAACTGAAAAACAGATTGCAAAATTGTAATTGACAAACTTTATAATTAGCATATCCAATTTAATGAAATTCGTCGGTGATTTTATGGAGAAAATTGCGAAAACTAAAAAAAAAAACTGTTCAGTAAAAACTCACTTCCGGTTTACTAATTTTTTTTTTGGAAACTCGGAATTATGGCAATCTATTTATTTCTAATTAATTTTATTTAGATGGTAGTATTGTATAAACAACTAAGATAGCATTTTAGAGGAAAAAAAATGACATGCCTCCTCCCAAAAATCCCTTAAATGACTCGACCCAGAGAAATGTTACAAATAAGAGTTGTAGCTCGTTATACGTGTAGTTCACTTATCTAGTTTAAAGAAAATCGTTGGAACCGTTTTAAATAAAATAACAGAAAACTGAAAAATACTTTTCAATTAAAACGCACTTCCGATGGTCCGATTTTTTTCAAACTCGGAATTTCGAAAACATATTTAATTCTATATTTGATATTATTTATATGATAGTATAACAACCTGAAATACCACTTTGGAGGAAACCTTACCCCCAAGCAATCCCCCAAAAGTATACTTGAATGAATTTTTCCGAAGAAATGTTTCAAATAAAACTTAAGCCCATTGTTTGTGTTGTTGATATAACAAGTTTGAAGAATAACTTTGGAGCCATTTTCGAGGATAATCACCCAAAACTGAAAAAAAAAACAAATTCAATAAAGGGGGACTTTCAGTTGAACGATTTTTACGAAAAACTTATTTGTCACGTTCCTGGTAGCATACTACGCAATATTAAGTTTGGGTTTGTGTGATTTTTTCGTTTTTGATATATGCTGTACACACAAATTGCTTAATACCACTTTTTTGGACTCAGAAGACCTCAAAACGGATGATTCTGGTAAAAAGTAGATATCGAAAATTTGACAAGTTTACAATACATCCGCTTACTAAGAAGTAAGAGAAAGTAAAAACAATAAAGAAAAAATAAAACTATTTAAGTCCCATTAGGACTTAACAGGTAAACCACAGAATATCTCCAGCAATGTTACAATTTAGATATAAACAACTAGAATATAAGATTCAGTGAGTATTCAGAGTATTCAGAGTTGTAACTTTTATCGAGAAATTTCAACAAAAAAAATCAAAATCTAGAATGTAAAATTGCTATACGAATACTTCCGGAATTTGGAACTCCATTAATACTTCTAATATGTATTCATATTTGTTGTGGTAGGTTCCGCAGAGCTGGAAATCATCAGAGATTATATAAATGGTTGTAATAGGATCCAAAGAGAGGATCCATAGCAGAGAAAGAGAGACAAGAATGACAGGAGCACTCTTTCGGGCTAGAGTGGGAGAAACTGCATAAATACTGCGACGGGAGATAGATATACAACAGAGTTCACTCGCCAATCATAACGTGTCATTTACCTTACCTTTCAACATTCTACCATACTCTACCATTTTAGTGTAAATTCCAGGAAGTCAGTGAAATATATTACATTATACAGTGTTCAACTATATCTAATTTGTCCATTCAAACCAAACCATTTCTCTCATTCATCATATCCATAATTTAATAGGATCCAAAGAGAGGATCCATAGCAGAGAAAGAGAGACAAGAATGACAGGAGCACTCTTTCGGGCTAGAGTGGGAGAAACTGCATAAATACTGCGACGGGAGATAGATATACAACAGAGTTCACTCGCCAATCATAACGTGTCATTTACCTTACCTTTCAACATTCTACCATACTCTACCATTTTAGTGTAAATTCCAGGAAGTCAGTGAAATATATTACATTATACAGTGTTCAACTATATCTAATTTGTCCATTCAAACCAAACCATTTCTCTCATTCATCATATCCATAATTTAATAGGATCCAAAGAGAGGATCCATAGCAGCGAAAGAGCAACAAGAATGACAGAACCACTCTCTCGGACTAGAGTGGGAGAAACTGTATAAATACAGCGACGGAAGATAGATAAACAACAGAGTTCACTCGCCAGTCACAACGTGTCATTTACCTTACACTTCACCACTCTACCATACTCTACCATTTTAGTGTAAATTCCAGGCAGTCAGTGTTGTCACTTCTTACATTATACAGTGTTCAATCATATCTAGTTTGTTCATTCAAACCAAGCCATTTCTCTTTTTCATCATACCCATTGTAATAGTAAAACCATACATTGTATTGATTTGAAACTTCAGAGGTAAGCATGGTAATACTTATTCCTTCAGACCCTCCCCCCCACCACCACCACCACAAAAAACAAAAGCCACTGTACATTGCTACAATTTCTAAACAACTACATATATAAAGGAACCACAAAAAACTTTTTAGGTCCAATAAATTTGATTCACCCCATACATCTACATAAATATAACAATGAAATAAAAGCGCCTTAGTAGACATTTGGTCCTTTTACTGAAAGTGATATAACATTTAATTATCACATATTATGATATGACACAAATTATGTCCAGTCACGAAACTGGATTAAGCCCTGAAGCTCTATAAAAATTAGTCAAAATTACTAATTAAATAATTAAACTCTTAAACAATAATTTTGTTTTTAAATTATAAATATGAAGCAAGTAAAGTAATTGGAAGATAAATTACGATATATAATATATTATATCAAACATATGGGAGTAAAATGTAACCAGCGTATACATGTGGTTCTAGATTCATAAAATACGAATTATTAACGCTCGAAGTATTCCAATATGCAAAGTTTTATTAATATCATTTCAAGAATGAAATTTATCTGGAATGTTTGGATTTTTGTTTTTTTTTAACAACTTTAATAAACAAAATCTAGCGCTAAACATTAAATCATAATCTCTCGACAATTGTAATTAATGCAATTATTATAAGGAGAAATATTTTGATTTAAATTGTTTATGTTTACAAAAGATGGGTTTGTGTTAGAAGAAAGGAGTTAGGGAATATCGTGCATATATGAATGTTAAATCTTAATGGCGCCAAAACTTCTTCCAAAAATCGTTCATGTAGAACTTGTACAATTCTATCTGTGAAGTGGAGCATTCGTAGTTTATTAGAGAAATGCCGTTTTCGAGAAAATTACAAAAAAATACAACTCAAAAACCTATACCTGTAAACACGCACTTCTGGTTAACCCAGTTTCTTCAAATTTGGAATTCTATCAATAGCAGAAGGTGGGGCATATTGTTACAGGGTAATTTTTCTAAAAAATCAGCTAAAAGAAGCACTTCCTAAAGTGGTCAATGTTGAGAGATACACGAGTGTTGTTTGTTGTAACCAATTCCCGCTAAGATTCTGTTGTATATGGCGGCATTGTGTGAATTTTCTTGAAATATCATAGTGAAAGCTACATTTTATTATTGAAACCGAAAGCTGTGATCTGAAAACTACTAAAAGTAAGGCTTTCATACTTACGCTGTTATTTTTTACGTCCATAACAATAATTCCAATCCAATAAGGTTGCGCTAGTATTCTTTGACCTACGTGTTTCCGGATTAATTAGTGAAATAGCGTCAGTGAGATTAGTTGTTACAATTGGTTGGAGCATGTTGTTGCAGTATTGCTAAATTCAAATCACGGCAGAACTTAAAAGAAATGAAGCCAAAAACAAGAAAAACGAGAAAGTTGGCTATTCCAACAAAAAGAAAATCTGTGTCCCCAAAGCTGCGAACAAGAATAAAAAAAAAATAATTTGCCATCATCAAATTACGGTGAAGAAGATGAGGTCTGCCTGTGCCTGATATGTCTAAAACCTTGGTCGCTGGAGAAAATTGGGTTGAATGTTTGCAGTGCAAAAGATGGGCCCATTCAAAATGTGTTAAAAATGATCCTAGATATATTTGCCACAATTGTAACTCGGACTTAGAGATGGGTAGGTGACAGTGAATAAAAAGAGAATGAATGTTCAAGCATTTAAGTTTGTAATAATCCATGTTTAAATCATAATCAAGGTGCTATTATTATTATTAAAATAAAGATCTGATAATTTGTTTATTGAACATTTTCAATTTTATTTCTTGAAAGGAAATACCCAAACATGCACTATATACATAGCAACAACTTATCCTCCGCATGTTACAACAAACCCCACCGAAGGAAACGTTGTTACAGTATGCGCATTTTAATAGTAGTTGAATCTTTTAAATGATACTTCATAAAAAATATATAATTAATAGAAATAAATGAGACAACAAATTAATCAATTTTCAGCAATTTTGAGTGCAACATACAGCAATTAAAAAATGTTAACTGAAATTTGTAAACAACAAGCCTCATCCTCCCCAACTTGTAATATGTCAGAGATATTTTCCAGTGATAGCCAGCTTCTTTATTGTGGTCTTGTGGACCACTTTCGGGCATTGGCCCATCATCGGGTAAACTTCAGGATGTTTTGTACAGAACAAATTCAGTTTTATACACTATTGTTAGTTCTTTAAATAATATATTACATTATTTATACACTACTATTCTGTGTATAAACATTCTGTGCAAGTCTGTGTTATCACACATTGTTTTGGAAAAATAACCTGATGATGGGTGAACGCCTGAAATCGGGTCTATCACCACAAAAAGAAAGCAGGCTATCACGGAAAATATCTGTGATGCTTTCTAGTGTGCACAATAACATCTAATATATATTAATATTGTGTAAATAGTAAAAACCATAATTTCATTGAATAAGAACTTTAGAGGTAAAAGCAAGGCGACACTTATTGACATCCACCCACCCCGCCAAAAAAAGAAAATTCCGGGTAAATGTTTCAAAAAAAAGTGAAAGGTATTTATTTATGTATAGATAGGTTGTATACTAAGTTAAAAACAAATCGATACAGGATATTTTTTTTTTTTTTTTTAGAAAAACACAAAAAACTGAAACAACGAAAAACATTCAATAATGTCACGTTCTTCCGGTTGATGGATTTTAACGTGTTAGAGACGTTGGCAGAGCTGACGCAGAGGTTTTGAAATTAAAACAACAGATAAATAAGGGAAGGGATTAGCTAAGTGGTTAGCGTACTGGACTCCCACGCAGAGGACACGGATTCGAGTCCAACTGTGCTACTCTTATATTTCTTCTTCCTAGGAGCCTCTACAGCTCACTGTCCGGTGATGGACAGTGTTGTCTGTAACGAGGCCGGCAGTGCACTGAGAAGTCTCCGGACGCCAATGACCATACAATGTTGACGCACCTTAAATTAAACAAAAATGAAACTAGTTGTCGATAAATGAGCAATAAATAATTAATTAAATCCAAAACTATATTATGCACCCGCAAAAATAAACATGAACAAAGTCGTAAATAATTGACTTGCGAGAATGAAATTCAATAATAATGATCCCATTTTCCTGGACAAAACAAAAAGATGAAACGGAAATTAGCTAGAATTCGGTGTATTCTCTGCAATCTGATGTTATTATACTACATTGTTCCAACAATCCAACACAACTATTTACGCTAATTACATGATAACGGGACTGAAACTATACCCATCACAACATCTATGAGGATAATCTATGCACCATCTATTTACGATAGATAACCAACAACTATTGTTTTAATACAAACGTCACTCACGAATAATGAAAATGCAACCGGATCAACTAACAATTCGCCACATTTGCATAATCCGGTAATGTTTTATATATATATATATTTATATATGTATATATTTCTTTTTATATAAATTCTAAATTAGTTTCTTGACTAGGACAAATTTATCAATTACATTGATGGTGGGTAAAAATCATATGAATGTTTTACACCACATGTGCTAGTTCCCGTACCCCCACCCCCACCCCCAATTCAACAAGAATTCACTTTTAGTAGTTATTTTAAAAGTCTGTCGAAAATATGTAGTAAGTAACTATGTAGCTAAGTTATTGTCTGAATCTTGTAGGTAGAATGTTGGAATGCAGAAGGGTAACCTAGATTCGGCTGTGTGGTTAGAGATTAGATTGCCATTCTCCAAATATCTATAATATAAGCTCTCATAACTAATATGCATCCATTTAAATGGCATTATTATTGTGCTTAATGCTTTTTGTATTTGTAAGTATTATGCTTATAACAAACAAAATATAGTTTCTTAAATTGATTTTCGGATAAAAACAAATGAATGCTCACTTATGAGAATAAGGGTACCCAATAATAAATCATTTATGTAATACAAACCACTAATTTTAACAATTTAAAAAAAAAAAAACCTAATATATACTCCATAGAACTCATTTATAGATCTATTTAAATACGATAGATCTTGCTATTAAATTAGGTAGAGCATGTGGCGGAAAAGGGGGATTTCCTGCTTAGAATTCCCGTTCAACAGCCCGAAATCTTTGAAAAGCCCTATTGTTATTGTAGTTCGGATGCCTAATGGCACGGGACCTAAGCCTATGTGGCTTTTATCCCCCCGATACCCTCCCAACCCCTAATAAATCTCCCCCGGTAGCTTACCGGTTAATCTACAGAATCCCAAGATATCCCGAAACTCCAGCTCGTGCAGACAATCCTGCGAGAGTGATGCCCTCCCAAAAAACACGAAACCTACTTCCAGCGAAACGGGGATAAAGGTAGTGGTACACCGTTTCCCTGACTCCGTCGTCACAGTTCTGGCAAATGGGACTAGACGTCCTCCCTATATTAAACAAGTGGCTGGACAACCAAGTGTGTCCAGTCACTATCCCTATCAGGGTCCTCAGACCCGTCCTACTAAGGGACAGGAGATACTCCGAAGTTCCCTGCCTACTTGTCTTTATAAATCTTTTGGCTTGGAGGCACCCCTGCGTGTCCCCCCAGCGTTTCTCCAAAACTTTCGTCTCCCAAAGTCTAATCTGTTTGTCACGAAACGTCTTTTTGACAGCCAGGGCTGGTTCAGGACCGCAAAATGGTTGAGATGATCCCTCCCTAGCCAACTGGTCTGCCCTCTCATTCCCCTCTATTCCCGCGTGTCCGGGTATCCAATAGAGGCGCACCGTACCCCTCTGAGTTAAAGCATTGAGCTTCCTCCGACATTCTCCCACTAATTTCGAACTCCACCAAGGCTTACTCAAAGCCCTTAGTGCGGCCTGGCTATCCGAGAAAATCCGCACTTCCTTGAACTCTCCCTGCCACTCCCCCACCAGGTGGCAGCATTCAATAATGCCCACCACCTCTGCCTGAAAGACCGTGGCCAACCCACCCAAGGCCACCGAACTCCCTCTATCCAACTCCTGAGACCATGCTCCCTCCCCCGACAGGCCAGTGCCCTCCTGCCTAGAGCCATCTAAATAGCAGCGAATAATACCGCTGCCCGACTCCGTTGGCCTCGTGAGGTTATCATCCCCTATACTACTAATGGTAATCTCATAATCTCTCTCAAATCCCCATTTCTTGCTCGTCTCATCAAGTTTGGATAGCAGAAATCGGTTCACTCGCCAAATTTCGTCCTCGATCCTAGTGTGATTCCCCCGAAAGGTTCTCACCCATTCTCCCTTGCACCTCATTCTGAGGTACCCTTTCATTGCCTCCCCCCTAGAATGAAAAGCCCTAAATGAAATATCAAATTTTGAACTTTCCTGCGATTTTTTTATGTTTGAATTATTTTGTTACACATACACACACACAACCAAGACAATTCGCTAAAAACTTTTGGGGAGGTATTCCCGGAACCTCTAAACATTGTAATTCCGGTGAAATCTCAATTTTGAAAATAATCGGAAAAGATCACGTAATTCCTCTTCTTATTAGGTGTAAGAGGAAGTAATATACAAACTGAAAGAAACTATAAACCCTTTATAATATTGATTATAAACTAATCGTAATAATAATACATTCAGTACTAATAATCCCAGTTTGTTAAACTGAATAATCCCTAAACGACAAAATTAACCATCAACCCTTGAATACTAATTAACTGAACTGCTTAATTTAAACTATTGAGAAACTTTCCGCCATATAAACCATGCTAACCAAGATGATGGCTTCAATAAAGTTAAATTTTCATGAACACTTTTACATTATCCATTAATGCAATCCAGGAAGATTGTGAGAAAATTAAAAACTGTTCATTTATACAAAAAAAAAAAATTCTGGTGTGAATCACTCACCACGACCTTGTCTTAATCAAATACATAATTCTTACTAGGTGTTTAATTATCCTCATTTTACATAAATGGGGGAATTTAAACTTAGTAAAACGAATTTTTTTGAGGAACCCTTAAATGAATTTTCTTCGGAAAAGTTTCAAACAAAAGTGATAGGCCGTGGCGGCTCCTGACTTGGATATGTGGGGTTCAACATTTTTTTTTTAAATTACTTATATTACCTAACATTATTAGCAGCTTGGCTAGATAGAAATCATGACGTAAGCCAGGAGCCAGGTAAAAACTTGCATCCATGCAAAAGCACATCATATTCTTTGGGGCAGCAGCGACACCAATACTAGGAGTCGTGCTGTCATGGACTTCTTGATAGGTACTGAGCTGGATGTTATAAATAGGGATTCAGAACCCACTTTTGTAACCAGGATTAGAGGAAAAGTTATATTGATATTACTCTTTTGCTCCTAGGAATATTAGTAAATTGATTAGAGATTGGAGGGTGAGTTCGGAAGCTTCTATTTCTGATCACAGGATTATTAGGTTTAGTCTGGGGATTGATCCAATCACCATGGCTATCTATAAGGAACCCCAGAAGGGCCGATTGGAATTCTTATTCTAGATTTCTATGAGATAGAATGATGATCCAGTCAAGTGCTCTTGGTGATATTACTGAATGCAAAGAGAGGCTGGTGTTCTACATGAACACATTAAGTCTTCATTCGAAGAGATAAGTCTTCATTCGAAGAGATAAGTCTTCATTCGAAGAGATAAGTCTTCATTCGAAGAGACCTGTCCTCCCAAGTTAATTAATGGTAGTGGGAACTGGTCATCTTCTTTAGAAAAGATAAGAAGACAAGTTAGAGGCTCTTACAGGAAGGCTGTCCTAATGATTCTTCGGAAGCATGAGATAGTTACAGTAGTCTTAAAAAAGCATATAAATATACTTTAAGGAAAGCTAAGAGAAACTCTTGGAGATTATTTTGCGACGATCTAAAGAGACATCTAGGCTGATACGGATTCTTGGTAAGGATAAGGACTGTCAGTTGGGAACTTTAAGATATCCCGACGGTTCCTTTACAGGAGGAGAAATGGAGACATTACAGCTCTCGCTTAATACCCATTTCCCGGATAACATAAACATAAACAGCACTGCTTCGTCTGCGGTTGGTGGAAGGAAGCTAGAACCTAGTGACGTGGGTACCGTGGACGAGGTAGTTACTATAGATAGAGTAGTTTGGGCAGTGCAAAGTTTCTCACCATTTAAGTCCCCTAGACCTGATGGAGTTTATCCCTGTCAGCTACAAAATGGTGGGGATGTACTGATGAAGGTGTTGTTTTTAAAGGTTGTTTAATGTTTGGTTATGTGCCAACATTATGGAGGGAAGTTAGGTTGGTATTTATTCCTAAACCAGGAAGAAGAGACTACTCTCACCTTAAGGCATTTAGACCTATAAACTTGTCATTCCTTCTAAAAACTTTGGAAAGCTAGTGGATAGGTATATTACTGATGGTCCTTTGAAGGATCATCCACTCCATCCAAACCAACATACCTGTATAGAAGGAAAATCGACAGAGACTGCTTTGCATTGTCTGGTCGGTAGGATAGAATCTGCTTTAGAGACAAAGGAATATGCTCTAGGGTCCTTCTTTGTTGTTGAATGGGCATTTTACAGAGTATCGTTTGATGCTCTTGAAGAATCCCTAGTATGCGAGTCTCTAGCTGGTATACAACCAGTTTTAATTAACTTGATAGGTATTTAGTTAAGGAGTAGAGTTATACAGGCTTCTATAGGTGTGGGCACTGTGGATGTGGAAGCGGGGAGAGGGTGTCCTTAAAGTGGTTGTCTCTCACCAAAGCTATGGTGTGCTGTCATGGATGAACTGTTAACCAGGATGAAT
This sequence comes from Triatoma infestans, assembly GCA_011037195.1. NCBI lineage: Eukaryota > Metazoa > Arthropoda > Insecta > Hemiptera > Reduviidae > Triatoma > Triatoma infestans. The sequence goes on from JAAEAF010012664.1 coordinate 15,262, forward strand.
TCATCGGGGTTCTATGTACAGGTATATGCCGATGATGCTGTTATTTTATTGAAGGGGCGATGTCTGACTACTATCTCAGACTTAATGCAGACTCAGGATAACAGTCTTTCAATTAATCCCAGTAAGACCCAGGGGATTTTATTTACTAATAGAAGGAAGATCGTAGGATTAAAACCTCCTAGCTCATTAGGAACTTCTGTTCAGATTTGCAAATCGGTGAATTTCGTTGGAGTGGTTCTTGACAATAAATTAAATTGGTCGGAACATGTTAAGATACAGCATCAAAAGGCAATTATTTACTTTTGGTAATGTCGAAGAATCGTAGGTAAAAATTGGGGGGATTACTCCCAAGATGATGTTTTGTATTTATGGTATGGTTATTAAATCTAGGTTGTTGTATGCGGATGTGGTGTGGTGGCGTCGCATTGAGATAAGATCCGCTAGACTGCTGGTAGAGGATATTCAACGGTTGGTTTGTCTGGCGGTGACCGGTGCGATGCGGACCACGCCAACAGATGCAATGAAGACTTTATTGGGAATTCCACCACTCTTTGTAGAGATGAATACTGCGGCAATGAAAGCCAGTTATAGGATTAAACAGGCAGGTTTTTGGCAGGGTAAGCCATATGGTCATTCTACTATTCATCGCGAGATGCTTCTGAAGGTTCCTGTTACAGGTTTTCCTTCTGTTAGAATGTTGAAGACTTTTGTATTCAAGCATTCTTACAGTGTCAGCTTACCTTCCAAGGAAGACTGGTCAAGATTGGGTCCGTCTGGGGTGTTACCTGATAATTACTTCCGGTGTTAAACAGAATGGATGGTAGGTCTGGAGCTGCGGTCTATTTCGAGACCGGAGATCATTTGGCAGTATCTTTTGATGAATAGACCGCATGAGAGGATACGTTACACTAACTTAAAAAGTGTTTGTATCTGCTCAGACAGCCAAGCTGCACTGAAGGCGCTGAATTTATGTGTCTTCTCTTCCAGGCTAATGTTAGAATGTTCTAAAAGACTGGAAGAGCTTTCTTCTCTGAAGTACGTGCTTCTAGTCTGGGTCCCAGATCACATGGGAATTTTTGGGAATGAGGAGGTGGATAGGTTTGCCAAATTAGGCTTCCAGACATGGACAGCTTCACAGCATTCATCCTTATGGATGAGCAGTTGGTTTTAGACAGTTCAAAATGCTCATCGGGGGTCCGGACAAGGCCATTAGTGAGACGTTGCTGTGTTTTTCACGGAGCTCTCTCAAGCATCTGGTTGGATCTCTTATTGGACATCGTGGTTTAAGGAGACATCTCTACGTAATGGGGCTCATGCCGGATTCATTTTGTAGAGTCTATGAGACAGAGGAGGAAACACCCATCCATCTTATGACTGATTGCCTGGATTGTGAAGAAATTAGGTTCAGGACCATTGGTTGGAAATTAGGAACAGGATGTCTGTGGATGGCCATTTCCGCTTAAAGTTATTATCCGATTTATTCGGACTGCGGTGAATCTTAGATAGATTAGATCCGGGTCTGGATTTTTGTTCTAGAACCAGTTTGTTGATGTTTTTCTTGGGGTAGCTCACAGTGAGGCTTTCGATAGCGTAAGGGGTTTGGTCCGTCCCCGCAGACAAATAATAATAATGTATAAATCAGGCAATATATTTACAATTTTTTACTGTGACTAATGTTCGTTAACTAATATAAAAATGGAAATATTTTTTTGAAATTAAAATATGAAATAAATTAAAAATATGAAAATTTGTTATTTTTTTATTTAATTTTATTTTTTATTTTTTCTTTCAAAAATCTGGGGG
>JAAEAF010012665.1:0-11099 GCA_011037195.1 Triatoma infestans
TATTTTTTTCGATAATGTCAACCAATAATGCAAGTACTTCCGCAAAATTACTCCTCCTACTACGAGAAATTATTGCTATCGTGTCAATTTTCACCGGAAATACTTTTTTTTTCCAGTCCTCTGAGTACGAAAAAGTGTTTTTAGCGAATGATCTATATAAATGAGAGTGGTGTCTATATGCGTGTGTGTGCGTACAAAATATATCAAAAAGGAAAACTCACAGGAAGTTCAAACTTGACATTCCGTTTAGCCAATGTGACAAGTAAAAATTTTGGTCAAAATCCATCAACCGGAAGTTCTACTTTATTGAATTGTTTTTTTTTTTTCATTTTTTGTTTAAACCTCCTATATATTATCCACATCCACAAATCCTATCTATTTATTTATTATTTTTTTTTCAAAAAATTATTTTTACTTTCTTTTACTCCTTAGTAAGGAGGAAGTATTGTAATTGTGTCAAATTTTCGACCGGAAATATCCGTTTTGATGGTCCTCTGAGTCCAAAAAAGTGGTTTTTAGAAAATAGTCTGTATGTGTGAGTGAACAGCATAGCTTAAAAATAAAAAAAACCTTCATAGTAAGTTCAAACTTGATATTCCGTTTAGGTATCACCATGGGGATCCGGACAATAGGTTATCTGTCAAAATTCCCCAACCGGAAGTACCACTTTACTAGTTAGTTTTTTTTTACTTTTTTTGCGATTTTCTTCAAACTTGGTATATCAACTAAACATCATACAAAGAGCTACAACTTTTATTTGAAATATTTCTCCAGGAAAATTCATTTAAGAGCATTTATGGGGGAGGGGTGGAGTTAGGTTTTCATCTAAAATGCTATTTCAGTTTATTAGACAATTCTTTCATCTAAAAGTAATGTTAATTAGAATTAAATATGTTGTCGAAATTCCGAGTTTGATAAAAATTGGATAACCGGAAGTGCGCTTTTACGGAAAAGTATTTTTGGATTTTATATTATTTTACTCTAAAACGGGTCCAAACATTTTCTTGAAACAGATAAAAAAGAGCTACAATTTTTATTTGAAACATTTCTGGGTAAAGTCATTTAGGGGGGCTTTTAGGGGAATGGGGTGGGTTTATGTTTTCTTTACAAAAACTCAATTTCAATTTATTAATATACGTAATTGTGTCATCTAAATAACATTAAATTAAAATTAAATATATGTTGCCAATATTTCGAATTTAATGAAAAATCGATTAACCGGAAGTACTTCTCTAATATTTCTGAACAGTTTTTTTCCCCCAGCTTCACAGTTCCCCACCCCCCCCCTATGTAAACACGCAACAGAATTTAATAAAAATTATTAAGTTAAGAAAATTTGTGAAATTACAATATGATTTTATTAACTGCAGCGGTAAGAAAAAGGCGTGTGAGTGTTTCACACCAGATTTTTTTCGAATTGATTTCTTACACAAACTATATATCGTTAAGCTTTTATGAACAATGATCAGTATGATAAAACATTCATTTTCACATTAGAAGCAATAGTGGTAGCATTCCAACTTCCAAATTTGAAAAAAATCGTTTAATCGTTAAGTGTGACTTTGCAGAATAAGTTTTTTGGGGGGAAATTTTTGTCGATAAAGACTTTTTAACGATTTTCAGTAAACTTGGGTATGCTAACATCAAAAATAGGTATATAAAACCTATTATTACTTTCTCTTACTACTAATAATAATAACAGGAAGTACGATGCGACCGGAAATACACATTTTGAGTTCCACTAAGTCTCTTCTGAAGAACAAAGTAATCATTCCATTACCTGCTAGAGTAGGTACTTGTTTTCCCCACCATCTCTACATCTACGGTAGGGAACATATAAGTAAAATTTGATGTTTAATGCAAATTTGTCATTTTATATATAATTTTATTAACAGCAGTTAGGGAAAGTAAAAAAAAAAAAAATAAATAAATAAATAAATTAAAACGAAACTGTTTAAGTGATGTGTCACGCGCTGTTTTTGTTAACTTCCTTAAAATAAAGAAACAATGACCTGAGGTACGTGATTATTATTAAAGTTATTATTATTATGATTAAGATAGCATAATTTTTTACAGTAAGCAAGAATTAAAAATCTTATCAACGAATTCTTTCCATAATTTAAGAAAACAACAGTAAAAAACAAAATACACTTTATTATTTATGTAACTATAGCAACCTTCAACCGCCATATGTTTCCAAAGTGTTGATAGTAGTTATGCAGAAGTTGCAAATAAATGAAATAAAAATATAGGTAATTCTGACATAATGCCGTTTATATTACAGAAAAACCTTTTTTTATGATTCTCATACATTGTTTAATTAAGAAATAACTGGTAACAATATAGTTGATAATTAGTCTAATATAATAAGCTATCTTCATTATTAGAGTATATTAAACATGGGGAACCAAGATTTTTTCATCTCTTAATATAATAATCACGTGCATTACTTTCTCTTACACCTAGTAAGAGGAAGTATTGTAATCGTGTCAAATTTTCGATATCGAGTTTTCACCGGAAATATCCATTATGAGGTCCCCCGAGTCCAAAAAAGTGGTTTTTAGCAAATTGTCTGTGAGTGTGTGTGTATGTATGTGAACAGCATTGGTCAAAAACGAAAAATCGTAGAAAGTTGAAACTTGATATTTCGTTTACTTATCACCATGGGATCCGACGATGGGTCATCTGTCAAAATTCCTCAACCGGAAGTACCACTTTACAAGTTGTTTTTTTTTACTTTTTTGCGATTTTCTTCAAACTTGGTGTACCAACTACACATACTAACAACTACAACTTTTATTTGTAACATTTCTCCAGGAAAGTGCATTTAAAGGCACTTTTGGAGAAAAGGTGGGGTTACGTTTTCATCTAAAGTGCTATTTCAGTTTATTATATAATTCTGTCATCTAAATAATGTTGATTAGAATTAAATATGTTGTTGAAATTCCGAGTTTGAAAAAATCGGATAACCGGAAGTGCGTTTACTTTGCCACTTTACTAAATGATTTATTCACTTTTTCGCAATTTTCTCAAAAATGGCTCCGACGATTTTCTTGAAACTTGGTATATAAACTCAAACAGTTATATAAAGATCTACAACTTTTATTTGACATTTTTACCATTTCCTGGGAAAATTTATTTAAGGGCATTTTAGGGGATGGTGGGGTTATTATTTTTTTCCTCTTAAAGTGCTACACACGTTGATTTTTTATACAATTCTCTTCATCCAAACAAAATAAGTAGAAAAAAGTTATCATGGCCAAAATTCCGAGTTTCAAGAACAATTAGTAACACCGGAAGTGCCGGTTTTGTACTGAACAGTTTTTTTCAGTTTTCGACGATCTCATTAAATTTGGTACACAAACTCTAAAAGCTGTCAATTATAATTAGGAGAACTGGAATAAGAGAAAGTTGTGTGAGTGTTTCACACCAGATTTTTAAATATTGGAACAGTAATTATAAAATTTATCTTCTGTTTGTTTACACATATGTTTCTTCCGTTATTAAATTTTCTATCTCACGCGTTGGTCTAGTGGCTAGTGCACTCGCCTTTCGTGCGTGAATTCAGGGTTTGATTCCCGCGAGGGCAAAGTTGGTGTTGACCCAGCATCTTTAATAAAAGTGGGGAAACTACAGTTAGTAGCGCCCTAGGTAGCGAGCGCCGGAACTAAATGGCGTGGGAACTGCGGCGTGCTTACCACACCACACGTCCCTCAATTTGGAATTATAGCAATGCTTCTAATGTTGGTAAAACTATACAGTGTACTGAAGTGGCAGTTTAGAGAAAATCGTAAGCTACTGTCCCCCCAAACTCCCTCCCCCAAAAATCAATATTCCCGGGACAGTGTTTCAAATAAAAGTGATAGGTATTTATGTGTGTAGATATGGTATACGAAGATTAAAAGAAATCGCTGGAATTATTTTCAGAAAAAAAAAAAAACAGTTTACCTACGTACGCACTTCCGGTTGATGGATTTGTTTCCGAGAATATTCCAAATCTATTTCGTTAAAAAAAATCTATTTTGTTAAATTATAACTTCCGGTTAACATAATCTCTTTAAATTTGAAATTCTACCCATGTTTCTAATGTTATATTTATATAATATATAATTGATAGAATCATACATTATACTGATGTTTAATGAAAATCATTGGAACCGTTTTCGAGAAACTGGCAAAAAATAGAAAAAAATATTCAGTATAGTTGTGCTTTCGTTTGACGAATTTTGCCAGGAACCTTCGTGTCCAGACGCCACTGGTAGTACAAAAACGGAATACCAAAGTTTTGAGCGACCTGCGCATTTTTTGATTGTTGAAAACTACTCACACACACACACATTATACAGCCCATTATTAAAAAATATATTTTATTCGGACACTCAAGGGGGCCTCTTCAAAATATCTATTTCAAGTGAATACTCAATTTTCTAAAATTTGCCACGAAAACAATACTTCCTCTAAGTATAAGAAAAAGTAAAGAAAAAAAATCTGGTATGAAACACTCACACAAATTTCTCTTACTGCAGTTTACAAAATTGTAATTAAAAATTTAATGAAATTCGCCGGTATTACTTTCTCTTACTCCTAGTCTTACTAGGAGTAAGAGAAAGTAATACCGGCCATAGAGGAAGTATTGTAATCGTGTCAAATTTTCGATATCGAGTTTTCACCCGGAAATATCCGTTTTAAGGTCCCCTGAGTCCAAAAAAGTGGTTTTTATCAAATGGTCTGTGTGCGTGGGTGTCTGTGCCTGTGTGTATGTGAACAGCATAGCGCAAACACGAAAAATTGTAGAAAGTTCAAACTTGATATTCCGTTTAGGTATCACCATGGCATCTGAAAGTACGTTATCTGTCAAATTCCTCTACCGGAAGTACCACTTTTCTAGTTTTTTTATACTTTTTTGCAATTTTTTCAAAAATGCCTCCGACGATTTTCTTCAAACTTATTTATCAACTACACATACAAAAAGCTACAACTTTTATTTGAAACATTTCTGCGGGAAAATTCATTTAAAGGCACTTATGAGGGCGGGGTGGGGTTAGGTTTTCATCTAAAGTGTTTATTTCAGTTTATTAGACAATTCTATCATCTAACTAATGTTAATTAAAATTAAATATGCTGTTGAAATTCCGAGTTTGAAAAAATTGGATAACCGAAAGTGCGTTTACATTACCATTTTACCAAATGATTTTTTCACTTTTTCGCGATTTTCTCAAAAATAGCTCCGACGATTTTCTTGAAACTTCTTATATAAACTAAACATGCAAAGATCTATAACTTTTACGAGTATATAATACTTTTCTCTGGGAAAATTCATTTAAGGGCACTTTTAGGGGCGGGGGTGGGGTTATATTTTTTCTAAAGTCCTATCATAGTTGATTATACAATTCTATTCATCCAAACAAAATAATTAGAAATAAATAGACGACCAAAATTCGGAGATTCAAGAAAATTAGTAAACCGGAAGTGCGCTTTTACTGAACAGTTTTTTTTCTGTTTGAAGACAAATTTTATTAAATTTGGTACACAAACTATAAAATTTGTCAATTATAATTTTTGAGAAATGGAGTAAAAGAAAGTTGTGTGAGTGTTTCACACCAGATTTTTTTTTTTTTTATCGCGAAACTGTTCAGTAAAAGTAGACTTCCGGTTTACTAATTTTCTTGAAATTCAGAATTTTAGCAATCTATTTATTTCTAATTAATTTTCTTGAGATAGTAGAATTGTATAATCTACTATGATAGCAGTTTAGTGAATTAATGAGTTTACCCGGAGAAATGTTTCAAATAAAAATTGTAGAATCTTTGTATGTATAGTTGATATATCAAGTTTAAAGAAAATTGTTGAAGCCAGTTTTTTTTTTTGAGTAAATTGACAAATAATTAGAAGTGGTATTTTCGATTAAAGAATTTCAACAGACAACTTACTGTCGTATTACATGTTGAAAACAGTACATTCATTTTCCGCTATATTTCGTTTTTGAGCTGTACTGTTCACATACAGACATGGAGGGGGAGCAAATGCCGGGCAGGGGTGGCAAATCTCTTCACTTCCTGCTATCACTGTTTTCTAGGACGGGTAGGCGTGTGTCGAGTTTGGCACCCCAGCAGGTGTGTGAATGTGAAGTAGGTTTATGATCTTCATAGAGAGTGAGGAATATAGACTACTATACTCTCTTATCAATAGACTATATGGACAGCGTAATTGTGTTCTAATGGATAAATGTATTTATAAGGATGAATGTATTTATAAGAGTGAATGAACTTATAAGGATGAATGTACTTATAAGTTTGAATGTACTTACTAGATGAATGAAAATATTACACAATCAGAATTAAGAAAATAATGTATTTATGACTGTGTTATAGATTTAGCAAAAATAAAAGAATAAAGTAGTTAAATTGAAATAACAAGGTTAAGATACTATTTTGTTAGATTTTTTTTTTTTTTTTAATTTTTTTTATTTATTAGCGTTCATCGAATATTTGACACGATTATAATATTCCCTTTGACTAGAAGTAAGAGAAGATAAAGCGAAGAAAATTTAGTCCTATATTAATTCTATGAAATACTCACTTTTAAAAACAATTTTTTTTTTTGTCAAATCGAACATTCGAAATTAAATGTCCTAGAGCTAAGCCTGGAATAGCCTATTTTTCAGACACGGCATTACCGTGGGTACCTAGCTCTGCCTAACGTGTGGGCATCATTTACAACTGCAAAGATAATGTGCGATTACTTGGGTATAGCCCATTCGAATTTTAGATATTAAATGTGTTTTAGTCAAGAAATTATAAAGCGAATACTTCCAAGCACTATCACAAATTGTGATTACTTCATGTAATTTCAGTCTCGTATTGAATATACAAACAAAGTGATAATATAACTTCATTATCAAGTGACTGTTATCTCTACGAATTTTTATTATTTACTAAAAAAAAAAAAAATATTAACGAATCATGATAATAAATTAAAAAATTGTTGCTAACAATGTATAAAGATTAAAAGTATATAACCATAAAGTTGGTATTATGGAGACCAACCGGAAGTTGAAACAGTCACGGTGCTTCACACCCACACAACATAACATATAATAATAACACTATAATCATAAAGCACAACAAATTACTAATTTAATTGATAACTGTTCATCATAACATACAAGCAAAACAAAAGTTCCGTTAATTAATTCAATGTATTAAATAGAGAGAAAATAGAAAATAACAAGTACACTATATTATATTATACAGATTACATACATAATGAGAGAAGGGAATAGCTAAGTGGTTAGCATATTGGATTCCCACTGCAGAGGTCCCGGGTTCGAGTTAAGCTATGCTACCCTTAGATTTTTTTTCTTCCTAGAAGCCTCTACAGCTCACTGTTCGGTGATGGACAGTGTTGTCTGTAACGAGAGAACACTGTCCGGAGGCCGGTAGTGTACCGGAGAATGACCAAAGATGTTGACGCGCATTAAATTAAAAAATATATATATCAGGGTGCCCCAAGGTATACGGATAACGACTTTTTCTCGGAAACTAAGATAGCTAGAAAAAAACTAAAAAATATGTATCCCCGTAGGTTTTTTTGTTAGAAATCCAAATTTAATTTGCAAATTTGTTTTTTGTGCGTCGCGAGCGAGATACAGGCCCCAACTTCATTGTTTCAAATAGGAGGTGTGGTTTTATTAAGAAATAGATTCCTCTATTTTTTGTAAGAAATTTTACTTAACGTTTTTTTTCTTTGGGTGCGATATTTTTACAAGTTTGAATGAAAACATGATTCCTATAAGAAGTTTCAAAATGATATTATAACGTTTTTTTTTAATTGAATAAGAAGAAAAGTACTATTTTATTATAAATTTTACTCCTTATTAATTACAGATCTTGCTCGAACTGGCCCCCCATCATTAGAGATGCATACACATTCTTTTTCCTGCCAATTGTACCTTACGGCCAAAGAAATACGTCTCTAATGATGGAGGCCAGTTCTCTAATGAAGTTGGTGCCTGTATCTCGCTTCTCGATGCACCAAAACAAATTTGCAAATTAAATTTGGATTTTTAACAAAAAACTACGGGGACACGTATTTTTTTAGTTTTTTTTCTAGCTATCTTAGTTTCAGAGAAAAAGTCGGTGTAGCCATATACCTTGGGACACCATGTGTATATATATATAGTCTATATCTATAATATTAGATAAATTATAATTCTAAATTTATTGTTATTTATATTCGATAAATTTATTGTTGTGGTTGGTTCTGCAGAGCTGGAATGCATCACAGTGATAATGGGCGAATCGGTCGATGACCACAAAAAAAAAAAGCAGGCTATCACAGGGAAAATATCTGTGACGATAAATTTATCTTTATCAAGGCAAAAATGTATTCTGAATGTGCAGTGTATAAGGTATAATCTGTGTTGTTTATAGATGTCTTGTATGTCTAAAATGTTTACGTCATACTTTTTAGAATACAAGACATATTTTAGATAAGAAATTTATCTGTAGTTACAACTTAAAAATTCAGAAAAACAATTTTTACCTTGAAAAGCAATTACAATTTTTGAAATGTTGGCAGGAATTCCATCATTTTTATGGTTGGGGGTCGCATAGCTGAGAAGCCTCATTTGAGATATTTTCCGATGATAGACTGGCTTCATTTTGTTGGTCATCGACCGATTTTTGGGAGCGTTTGTCCATTACCATCAGGATCTCTTGATAAAACAGTGCGATAACTTACGACTTTTACAGAGCAAAAATCAGTTTGTATCACTGTACAAAAAAACTGAACTGAAATTATAATATAACCTGATCATATAAATTGATTTTCCTGTGGTGTAAATCTATATTATCGAATACTGTTGTATCCAAGACGATGATAGGCGAATGCCCGAAATAGGCCGATAACCACAAAATGAATGAAACACACTATCACGGAAAATATCTCTGAAAAATTCATCTTAGGTTTTTTTTTTTTTTTTTTTTTTTTTTTTTTTTTTTTTTTTTTTTTTTTTTTTTTTTTTTTTTTTTGTTACTTCTGGTCGAACCTCAGGAATTTTATAAATACAGTATTATCATTCACTACTTGTCTGATCGATATGTATTATCACCCCCAACACTTCTATATTTTTACTTTCTCTTACTCCTAGTAAGAGGGGAAGTATTGTAATCGTGTCAAATTTTCGATATCGAGTTTTCACCGGAAATATCCATTTTGTGGTCCTCTAAGAACGCTCCCAAAAATCGGTCGATGACCAACAAAATGAAGCAATCTATCATCGGAAAATATCTCAAATGAGGCTTCCCAGCTATGCGACCCCCAACCATAAAAATGATGGAATTCCTGCCAACATTTCAAAAAATTGTAATTGCTTTTCAAGGCAAACATTGTTTTTCTGAATTTTTAAGTTGTAACTATAGATATCTTTCTTATCTAAAATGTGTCTTGTATTCTAAAAAAGTATGACGTAAACATTTTAGACATACAAGACATCTATAAACAACATAGATTATACCTTATACACTGTAAATTCAGAATACATTTTTGCCTTGATAAAGATAAATTTATCGTCACAGATATTTTTCCTGTGGATAGCCTGCTTTTTTTTTTTTTGTGGTCATCGACCGATTCGCCCATTATCATTGTGATGCATTCCAGCTCTGCAGAACCAACCACAACAATAAATTTATTGAATCATAAATAATAATAAATTTATAATTATAATATATATATATATAAAGTGGTTTTTAGAAAATGGTCTGTGTGTGTGTGTATGTATGTGTGCGGGTGGTATGTATGTGAACAGCATAGCTTAAAAACGAAAAACCGTAGAAATTTCAAACTTGATATTCCATTGGTTGGGGGAACTTGACAGTATCCCATGGGTAATACCTAAACATCTGTCAAAATTCCTCAACCGGAAATACCACTTTACTAGTTGTTTTTTTTTTTTTTTTTACTCTTTTTGAGATTTGCTCAAAAATGGCTCCGATGATTTTCTTCGAACTTGATATATGAACTCATAAACAAAGGGCTACAACTTTTATTTGGAAACATTTCTCTGGGAAAATTCATTTTTAAGGGTACTTTTGGGGGAGGAGTGGGTTTTGGAGTTTCCACTAAAATACTATTTCAATTTATTAAACAATTCTATCATCTAAATAATATTAATTAGAATTAAATATGTTATTGAAATTCCGAGTTTGAAAAAAAAAAAAAAACCTATAACCGGAAGTGCGTTTTTACTAGAAAGTATGTTTCAATTTTTTGCGATTTCCTCCAAAAAATTTCTATTGAATTTCATTAAATTTAATATACTAATCTATAAAATTTATCAATTATAATTTTGAAAACTGGAGTAAGAGAAATTTCGTGTGTTAGTCAAAATCACTTTTTGCCGGCAATCAGTTTCTTAATGAAAACTTACAATTCCGAAAATATGACACGAATACAATATATTTCTTCTTACGCAGTGAGAGAAAGTTTAATTAATATTTTCTCATTAAATTTTTTTTTTTTTTTGATAATGATTAATTAAATGATAGAATGAAAATAATAATGCCACCAGATAAGGCTATAGTATAAACAGATTAGTTTATGACAGCCAAGTGAAATATAAGTACTATAGTAGGGCAACGGTGATTTTTATAACAGTAGCCACAGCAAGTTTGATGGAGGCCATTTTAAACAGAACAAAACTTGGAGAAACATGCAGGAATGTACGTGTTGTTCGTAGTATGTAAGCTTGTTGTGTGTAGTAGTTGTTTTTGTTATTATGAGCCCACATATCTACAAACAGTGCAGTATTATGTGTGCACCAAACAACAATTCAATACCCAGAACTAAAATTTTCAAAACATTCAATAATACTTCTATTGTTGTTCACAATACTTCAGAAATCAATTTATTACACACCAGTTTGTTCCGTTTTTTTTTTCTCCATGTTATCCTTCTTCTGGTCATCAATCATCAATAAAAAAAAATAATAAAAAATAAAAATAAAAAAAATTCTGGTGTGAAACTCTCATTTTCCCTCTTTTTTCTGCATTTCTCTCAATTCTCACAAACTTGAATTATTATTAAATATTTAGGTATGG